>PVIH01018555.1:0-38113 GCA_004025045.1 Sigmodon hispidus
TATAAATTTCAGGTGGCTGTGCTATGCTGGAGAGGCCAATGCAAGGCAGTCAGCAAATACATAAGGAAATGTCTGGGCAGTGTATGTGAGTACCTGCTGATAAACAACAGACAAAAAAGCCTTCACAGGCAGTGTCAACAATCACTGAAAAGTATCATCTTATAGCCCTCAAACAGAAATCTATTAGATGCTCTAATAAAAACATTGGGTTAAAATCCAAGACATACTTAAATCAGCTTTTTGCATAAATGTTAGAAAATCTATCTCAGATAAAGAGTACTAGGAAAATGACAAAATATATCAAAGATTCACAACAACATAAGAAACTTAGAGTAAGGAAATATGCAACAAAAGAAAGGACATGTAGGGTAAGGAAAATCAAGAGAGTGAGCAAGAGAGGTAGGATAAGGCTAAATTTGCTTATTGTCTTTCATCTGTAAAGCCATACTTATACTGAGGACAGTGAATGCTGGATTCCAGTTTCCCCACTAAACAAGGGACAGAGATGTAAAGAGTATCCCAGAATTCACTGTGTGGAAATCCTGGGGAACATTAATTTAAGATTGATATGAGAGAATATTTTATCTCACAACAAAGCTAAACCCAACAGAAACTATCAAGTATCCCCCACACACAACAAAATGAAGAATCTAAAGTTTAGGAAATTAGGGAGAATATAGGAAACCTGATTCCTTCAAGAAGCCATGGCTATATCCCAACACTGCCAAGAGTTTTTATCCCAGAAATAAATGTTCTAGAGTAATATAGAAATTGGCAGCATTGAAACTGGGTGAAAATGAACTTGTTCACGTAGTAAACAGGTAAAAATCTCTCCGGGGGGGGGGGAGGTCATCCTAAATCAAGAAATATTTCTACACAGACCAATAAACCACAACATCAGATTGTTGCCATGCAAAGGAAAAAATGTGTATGAATTATAGCAATAGCAAAACTCACAGAACATGGCTATACTTCAGATTAAAGTACAAAAATATATTCTAAGTAAAATATAAACTGGGTATTGTGTATAAAGTACAAAATTAGAAAAAATAAATAATATATTATGAAAAGGATTAGAGAATCTTTAGAATGCAGAGAAAAAAGCAGGAGAATCAAGAGTTTGAGGCCACCCTGTGGTACACAGCAAGTTCTAACCAGTCTTACCCGTAAATGGAGACAAACTCCCAAAACTGTCAGTCACAGCTCATGGCATTTGGTATCCAAAGCAAATTACTAAACTGATGTTACAATTTTAGTATTAAGCCAATATTTGAAAACTAAATATGTATTTAAGCAATATTCATTTCTCTTTTATTTTCCATTAAGTATTTTATACATCTCCTTTTCAGTTGTAAAATGTTAAATTATTTCTGATAAACATATTCAGATCTCCTCTGTCAACTGTTAGCACACCATCATAAGACAGAGACAAACTGTGTATGTTGAGGAAGTTCTCAATGTCAAGGTCAAGAAGATAACAGATGAGTATCTGCCCCAGTCAGTATCTAACAAGTTGCCAATGTGCTCTATATTTTTGTTAAACCTTATACTGTGCTTTGTGACAGCTGCAGTGAGCTCATTTTGTGTTTTCATGTAATTTACTGCTGCTCATTCAGATTGGACACATGGAGACTGGGGTCTTCAAATCTAAAGGCTTCTAATGTTAATCACATGCTTCTTCTTACAGTGTGTAATGAGAAAGCGTGGGTATTGAATGACAAAAATTCCATGTTTATGAAAGCCCAAAAATTCTTAGTTGCTTATCAAGTTTTTATGCATTATATCCTGTGATTTGTGATTAAAGATGAACTATAAACCTGCTGGGTAAAATTAATGCCAATTAATTTGCTCCTAAATTTGGAATCATTATGTCTGAAAATGATGACTCAGTGCTCATAGGACACAGAAACCTCTTCAATGGATGCAACTGTAGATGGAAGCCTAAAGAATGTTAGTCTTAGATTTATACTAATGTGAAGCATACAGTGTTGTAGTCAGCTTCTCTGTTATATCACATGCAACCTTTATTCTCTAGATGAGTGTCTGTGGCTATTCAATATCCATGTCAAGAAATAATAAACATAGGAAGATTTTTATTAACTCAAAACATTTACATATTATTCATTGTTAAAATAGAAATGTCGTAACTGAGGACATCAGAGCACATTCAAGATACATACAAGAAATCTTAATACAGAGTGAAAGTCATGAAAAAAATATTTACCCTGCTCAAGGAGCCCAGAGCCATGAAAGCTGTTTCTCTCAGGAGGACCAGTGCAGATTCCCTGAGTGTGTGAGAGAAAATGCAGTTGGAAAGGCAGCCTATCATAGCTAAGGGGTCTTTTCCATCTATTCCAAAATGCACTTAAAAAAAAATTAATGATCCATCAGCTAAACAGCCTTGCATGACATACTGGTAAAAAAAAAAATAGAGATGAGGAGCGCCTATCTATTTTTGATCTTTATTTTTTTAAGCCTATGAGTGTTTGGCTGCATACATGCCTGTGTAGGACATGTTCCTGGTACTTATAGAAGATAAAAGAATGAGTCAGCACTAGTGGTCTCTAAACAAACAAACAAGAAAAAAACCAAACATGCCCAAGCAGCAAACCACAACCACTGAACAGCTTTGGATCAGAGACACCATGGACTGACCCTTCAAACCCCACTCCAACTATAGGAATATCAGACTCACTCTTGAGGGAAGGGAGACAAAACTGGATTTTGCCAGTAGTGGAGACTGATCCAAGCATTATTGGGTCAGTGGGACCATAGGACTGTCTGCTCCCTGCCCAGGGTAGGGATGGGGAGTTGCAGAGAAGAAAATGTCAAGATGTGGTGGGAGGGGAAGGGACCTTGAATAAGGAAATACAGGGATGGGAAAAAATTTCAGAGGGAAAGCTAAACACATAGTAAATATATGTGTAGCAATCTTATTTGAATTACCACCCTTGATAAGCCATGCTTGTGATACTTACCCTCTTCATAGTTATTGTTAACTTTTCCTCATTTTAAATTCATGTTACTTTTTTGTTAAATACAAAATAAAAAAAAGAAAAGAAAAAAGAATGAGTCAGATAACATGGAACTGAGTTATAGAGCTACCATGTGGGTACTGTGAATTGAACTTGGATCCTCTGGAAGAGCAAACAGTGAATTATCGTAAACAATGTGACATCTCTCTGGCCCCACAAATGCCTTTTCATTAAATTGACATAATGGAGAATGGAATAAAATCTCTTTAAAAACTTAAGACCTGTGTACTACTAAATGCACCACTACTATGACTTGGGAAGAAAATGGTAGAAAAAAGAGGATTATAAAAGACTTCTAAATGTATATTGTGCTTTATAAAGACTGTTCTTCTTTGGACCTGAGGTGAAAAGAAAATTGCTTATGCATAAAAATGACTTCATTTGGAAACAGTTTGTACCTAATTTTGTTCTTACCTCTTCTAAGTTCAGGGTTCAGTGGGGTTATTGTCATAGTGCAGAATCCAATTTTTCCTCAATTGTGACTGGAGAGAACTATTCCATTTCAGAAACAATATCAGTAAAAACATTACTTCCAGGCCTATAGGAATATATCCTTGACTGTCTTTGTTCCTGTGATAAAATATGTACAGTAGCAAATGAAGAAATCATTATTCCTTACCTAGTAATACAGATCAAGCATGCAACTATTGTATATAAAACAATACATACAAAATAAAGGAGCTTGAAGCAGCTGCTCAAATGATATTTGCAACTGAAAAACAGAAAGTAAGTGTTTCTAGAGCTCACCTTGCTTTCTGCATTACATGTAGGTCAAGAACAATATGCAGTACATGATCTTACCCACAGTACAAGGGTTTTACAAATTAATTTACCTTATGAAAATAATCTCTCACAGACATTCACAGAGGAAAATTTTAATCTATACATCTCACAAGTATACATGTATATTCACATATTAGCATATCATCTATCTCAATCATTTATTATTTAATTGTGGTATATGAATTAAAATCACTTAGCAGTTTTGAAATATGTATCAAAGGTACTCTAGTCTTCTTGCTAATAGACCACCAGCATTCATTCCTTCTTCTTCTAATTTTCTATTGATTGATTTAGACTTCTTTCCTTTACAGTAATGATCCTTATTAAATGAACCTTAGAGACCAACACACATGGGCTACCCTCATATGAAGCAGAACATCTAAAACTGAGCTAATGTTGAACTCATTATTTCTTGACAGATGACATGGGAATATGTAGAAGATGACAACTAATATTCAATAGATGGGCCCACTCAGTGAACAATTCTCTGGTGGTGAGCTCAACTTGGCAAATATGGTGGGGTTACAGACCGCAAAGGACTGGTTGCTTCATTCTATAATTCTTCCCATGGACTTCTACATTTCTTCCTTTAAAATTGCTATGAGTATTTTTCCACTGCTTGTATGTTTATCTCATGTGTATATTTCATATATTGGGCACACTTATTGCTGTAGATAGTTAGATCATTTCTGCTAAATCCATACAATCCTGTTGAATAGAAATAATACTAGGATATTTGTCATAAATTCAGACTAGCATAAGAAAATAACAGTATTCTTAGCTACAAAGACAGCTTTTTGCATATTTAGCTGATTTTAGACTTTAGAGCAAATCCAAATAATATTAGCAGCCTCTGAAAACAATATACACAAGAACAAGTTCCCAGGTGTTTATTGATGAATTACAATCACGCATGAAGCAACTTCAGTAGACATAACCTCCTGCAGCAATTTCTTTTTGCATTACTCCAAACCTCACTATATTATACAAGGCTCAAGAATCAGCCAACTAACTGTTTATTTTAATTCTTGATTTTCTTGTTTTTTGTGCTTTTTTAATGATTTATTTTTAACAAAGGTCTTTTTTCCATGTACCCCCTGCTTGCACTACCTTCTCTCATCCCAATCCCTCCCAGTCTGTCCTCAGTCTCTTCCCACCACAATCTCCCATCTCCTCCCCCAAAAGGGCAAGGACTCCCAATGTGGGTCAGCTCAGCCTCTGGCATCCAATTCAGGCAGGTCTGTTTTCCTCGTGCCAATATCAAGACTTGATTAGGTGCTCCTCTGAAGGGAACTGGGCTCCAATGTGCCAATCCATACACAGGAACACAGTTTGATCTTACCCAAATACTGTCCATGCCAATTGAGAGTTGCCTACCCTTGGAGGGCCTACTTCCTTTTGCTGATGGTTCCCCAGTGACTGTTCTTGATTCAGTGAACTCCCCAGAGAGCCAACCAGCCATCTCTGTTGGACTCCTCCACATAATCTTATCTTCTTGCTCATACAGACTCTCCACCCCCTCTCTCCGTCTGGACCAAGAGCTCAACCATGTGCTCAGCCATAAATCTCTGCCTCGACCTCTATTCATTGCTGGATGTAGGTTCTGTGATGACACTTAGTATGGTTATTCATTTGATTATATGGGAATTCCTATTTAGGGAGTCCCTCCACTATTGGTTAGAGATATATTCAGGGACATCATGTGAGTTCTATGAGGTTTCCCCAGCACTGGGCCTCTTTCCAACCCCACATTGGCTTCCTCTATCAAGATATTGACCTCTTTTTTTTTTGCTTTCTCTTTGTTGCTCCTCTTACTCAGCCATCTCCTTCACTCATGATTTGTTCCCACCTCTTCTTGGTTACTACTTGCGAGGATCCCAATTTGTTAACATCTTCTCTATTTTCTCTTCTTAGGGGAATCCTTGGATGTCTCTTTTAAGTTCTTTCTGATGCCAAGCTGTTCAGGGGTGGTGGTTTGCCACTTGGATACTCTTGGCTTTTTATCTAAAATCCACTTATGAGTGAGAATATCTCATCCCAAACTTTCTGGATTTGTGATATCTCTCTCAGGAGGATATTCACCAAATCTATCCATTTGCCTGCAAATTTTAGGCTGTCTTTTTATTTTTCTTACTGCTAATTAGTACTCCATTGTATCACAGTTTGTTAATCTTTTCTTCAGTTGAGGGGCATCTAGGTTCTAGGTACTTGCTATTATGAATAATGCTGCTATGAACATAGTTGAGCTAATGCCCTTGGGGTACAAATATGCATCCTTTGGGTATGTGCCCAATAGTCATATTGCTGAATCCATGGGGAGATTGATTTACAGTTTTCTGAAGAGCAGCCTCACTGCATTCCTGTGTAGCTGTACAAGTTTACACTCTCACCAACAATGAAGAGTTCCCCTTGCTCCTGATCCTCTCCAGTATAGTAGACTGCAACATCCAGCCAGCAGATATAAATTTTTCTGTTCTAATTCATTCAATATATTTCCCATGTCTTTAGTTTTTATTTTAGCTCTTCTGTAGCTTAGAGTTTGGGATTACTGGTATTGGTCTTTCCATCATATGCTAGAATTATTTGACATTATAGGCATAATAATTTTTCTTTTCTTCCAAAAAATGGGGTTTTTTAAAATTTTGACTCCGTAAACATTCTTTTTTTTACTCAGAATAAAATCAGAAACTTTGACTAATTCATTGCTCTAAATTGAGTTGCCAAGTATTTTTTGAACTTTTTTTAAATTAAGAATAAATTCATATTTTTTTCATGTATCCCCTTGTTCAAACTCCCTTCCCCCTCATAACCATCCCAGTCACTCTCTCTTCTCCCCATCACTTTATCTCCTCCCCAGCAAGGACAGGAGGTCCCAAGGTCCCAATGTGGCTTAGTTCAGCATCCACTCCAGGCAGATCTGCTTTTCTCACCCCAACATCAAAACTGAGTCAGGTGTTCCTCTGGAGGAAATCAGCTCCAAGGTGTCGGTCCAAGGTGTTTCAGATCCCAAACAATGTTTCAATGCTTCCTCTCTTTTATTCCAACCATGGTCCAAAATGTTCTTTCTCCCATTTTATTGAGTCTTGTGACCATGTCTTTGTTCTGTGTGAAAGAAAAAGTATAGACTCAGGATCCCTATCAAAAAGTTATCAGCACAAAAAAAGAGAGAAAGATTTGTTATCCCCAGAGGGACAGAGGACAGGCAATAAGTCAAAAGACAGGAGATAGTGTAGTGAAAGCCTTTAAGGTCAACCTCCAAAGACTTTCTCTCAGGGTCAGAGGAAGTCTCTGCTAACCTGCAATGGAAATCTACTTATCTGGAAATATGTCAATACTCGCATTGTGCTCTTTAGTTCATCATCTTTATTACAGTCTATGACTTTCTGCTATTATCTTCATCTACATCATTCTACTATGTTCTACATGCCTCTCCCTTGTGCTACAACATACTTTCTTGTACATTTTTCTCCCTAGTTAATAGTCTTTTACACAATCATCAATTCTCTGGCAAGGTCATAACGCTTGAATTTTTTCATGGTCATAAAAGCAGATCAGAGTCCACACTAGGTGGTGACTGTCAGACTTTATGTTGGGGTGAGGAAAGTGGGTCTGCCAGGAAAAGATGCTGAACCAAGCCTTATTGGGAACTTGAGAGCTCCTGCCCTTGCTGGGGAGGAGATAAAGTAATGTGAACAGAGAGTGACTGGAAGGGATGGGAGGGGAAGCGAGCTTGAACAAGGATATACATAGATAAAAGTATCACTTTATTGATAATAAAAAAAGAGAAATTGAAAAGCAAACAAAAAAAGCAGCTGGAGACTGGGTTGGCACAATTCCCACAAGGGAATATGAAATAATAAACATATCTTACTTTAACTGATATACTGAAAGCACTCTAATGTAAAACCTTGAATAACCCAATCAAAAAATGGAGTTCAGATCTAAAAAGGGAATTCTCAGCAGAAGAATTACGAATGGCTGAAAGGCACCTGAAAAAGTGCTTATCATCTTTAGCCATCAAAGAAAAGCAAATCTAAGCAACTTTGAAATACCACCTGACACATGTTAGATTGGCTAAGATAAAAGACACAGATGACAGCCTATGCTGGAGAGGGTGCAGAGCAAGGTGAACACTCCTCTGTTTTTGATGGGAGTGTAAGCTTGTTCAGGCACTGTGGAATGCATTATGGTGGTTTCTCAAAAAAATTGAGAATCAATCTCCCCTAGGACCCAGCAATACCACCTTGGATGTATACCCAAAAGACACACTGACACACTCCAATGGCATTAGCTCAACTATGCTCATAACAGCATTATTTGTAATAGCAAGAACCTGGAAACAACGTAGATGTCCCTCAACTGAAGAATGGATTAACAAACTCTGGTACATGTACACAATGTAGTACTAATCAGCAGTAATAAAAAATGATATCCTAAAATTTGCAGGCAAATGAGTGGATTTGGAGAATATTCCCCTGAGCAAAGTCTCACAAACCCAGAAAATTAAGCAGGAGATGTGCTCAATCATTAGCTGACACTAAACAAGAAAAAAAGCAGAGTGTGCCCAAACTGAAACCACTGAAGAGCTTGGAATTGGAAATACCTTGGTCTGACTCCTTAGATCCAACTTCCCCTAGAGGAACACCTGACTCAGTCTTGAGGTTGAGGGGAGAAAAGTTGATTTACTAGGAGTGGAGGCTGAACTAAGCAATATTGGGACCTTGGGACCTTGGGACTGCCTGCCCATGGTGGGGATGGGGAGATGTGGAGAAGAGAAAATTACCTGATGTTGCAAGAGGGGGAAGGGACATTGAACAAGGATATACAAGGATAGAAAATGTGATTTCTTTATTCATAATAAGGAAAAAAAGATCACCTATTTAAAAAAGAAAAAAGGTTTGTGCCATTTAGGCCTACATGTTTAGCCTTGTACTCAGAGATCCAGAACTCCCAGATCTGTAAGTTGTCACTGCTCTGTTATCCCTGGAACTCCTTGAGCTACCTCTGCCGAGTTTCCACTGTGGATTGATCTCTTGATATTTCAGGTTTTATTAAATATGTAACATATCACCACAGACAGACATAACACATAGGAAAATAGTTTGTAATGGTACAAACCTAGTGTTAGGATGAGGTTCTAAATTGACATGGTAATTATGTGAGGCAATGGTGACTTTTGATTGCTAAAATTTAATACTTGATAGCTGAACATTGGTAGTGAAACACTAAAAGAGGGATTGGTAAAATAAACAAAAAGACTTTGGTGGTTAGCTTTAGGACTGCAGTCTGATGATTTTAAGTAGAGAGAGAATGAATTGAGTTGAAGGTCAAGGCCAAGCCACATGCCTGAGTGGGACAGTGTCCTTCACTGTATGTTGTATCAGATACACTGAAATTTTAGTTTAGCATTTCAATTATATTTTTTCCCATTTTCACTTATTATGCCATGTGGCTAATTTGTGTCTCCATCTTGTTTATGTTTGTTTATATGCCACTAGCCTTTCTCCTTATAGTCTTGATGGAATAAAATTTTTGTTTGTATATTTTCTGATAATTCATCATTTTATGAGTATGTTTTTGAAGTCTTCACACAACATCTTACTTTTTTCACATTTTTGAGTTGAAACCTTGTGAGAATTATGATACTTTGAGGACAACATGTGTTATTTGATTTTTATGAATATTGTGTTTCTATGTTATGATTCATATTTGATGGTTTAAACACCTCTTTTGGTTCAGTTGAGGCTTTTCTAAATTTAGAAACATATGCTCAAGAGTTCACTGCGCAGTCACTCAGAGAACCACTCAGCTTTAAGGTATTTGGCGATCTTCAGCAGTGTTATGTAGTCTGTAACACACTTCTTCTCTGACATATCTCCAAGATAGGAGCTCAATAAGTTTTGTAATCAGAATATGGGCATGATTAGTTAGCACATTGTTTCTAAACAATAGTCAAAATTATTCTCTTACAAAAAACATTAAGCATTGTTAATTAATATAAAATGCAAAAACTGGAAGGCAGCATCTGCTGACACAAAATTATATCCCACATTAGAGTGGAGGAAGTTCTCTCAATCTCCACAGTTGGACATCAGATACAGACAATTCAGAATATGTGATTTCAAAAACAAAGGCAACAAATATCACAATTTCCTTGCAATGTAGATGCAGAATATGTGGATTCTAAGTAAGCAAAGTTCATGTGTTTATTGTGCACATGCACATTTCTATATATACTCATGAATGTGTATTTGTATATGTATGTATATATGTGTGTACCTGTATTTATGTGTGTGCAAAAGTATGTATGTGTATGTGAGTGTTGGTACATATGAGAGTGACTTGACTGTGTTTCCATGTATGGGAAGAAGAGAGATAAACGTAGAAGACAGATCAGGAAAGAGCAGCTAGCAGGAAAGAGAAGGAGAAATGGAGATTAGTGCTTTTGGTCAAAATATATGATATACTGGAAATTTATTGTTTTCAAGAAAATAGTGTACAGTCAATTTATATCAGTAAAACACTTTATGGTTGTGAGCCTAGCCTTTAACGGCTGAGCCATCTCTCCAGCCCTAGTAAAACACTTTAAAGGGCAACAAGATAGCTCACATGCCAAAGACCCATGGGTAATGTCAAGCATGAGTTTGGTCCCCAGAACCCAAATGACAAAGAGACAATCCTGCACTGTCTTCTGTCCTTGCTGACCTTTGACCTCCACAACTATGTCATGCCACATGTGCACCCAGAAACATGTACACACAAACACACAGACACAGAAAAGCACACACACATAGACACAGAAAAGGCTACTTAATTAACTATAATGTAATACAAATTGAAAGACAAAACAGAGGAAGTAGACACAAGTAAGGAAGTAGGAAAGCAGCACCCCTGAATCTAGAAAATTCAGGAGCTTTCAACACAGAATTTAGGTTTTTCTTTTTTTTTCAGATTTTAAATATTTATTTTGATTAATAATAGTAATAAAAACCCCATTATGTGCCAACCTAAATAATCCTATCAAAACTGCTTTTTTTTTAAAAAAAAAAAAAAAAAAAAGAAATTGCCTTTTTAATGCCTACTTTAAGAAAGAACAGCTAGATTTTTGGTCTGTTACTGATGCCAGTTTGTTAGGTGATGGGGTTTGGAAAGGGAGGAGAGAGAGAGACAGAGAGAGAACACACTAGTGAACGCTTCAAGGGAGGTGCCCATGTGTGTACACATGTGATAAAAAGAGAGGACTATTTTAGGAACCTTTTTGGTTATCATGAGTGTTCTCACTAGTTTCTGAAGATTAAACTACACCCCTCCATTCCTCACATTCATTCATTTCTTGCTCTTTGAATGCATCTCTTGCCCATACCTAATTGTGGTTCATGGGGATCTTCAGATGTAGACACTTTGAGAGTCATCTATGCAGATAGACAGTGGCTAGATCCTGGAGATGACAGACTGATCCTGGAGGTTGACAAACTGATGATCCTAGAGGTGACAGACTGAGCCTGGAGGCAACAGATTGAGTCTGGAGGTGACAGACGAGTCTGGAGGTGACAGACAGAGCCTGGAGGTGACAGATTGATCCTGGAGATGACAGACTGAGTCTGGAGGTAACAGACAGATCCTGGAGGTGACAGCCGATCCTGGAGATGATAGATCCTGGAGGTGACAGCCAATCCTGGAGATGACAGATGCTGGAGGTGACAGACTGAGCCTGGAGATGACAGATCCTGGAGGTGACAGTCAATCCTGGAGGTGACAGACAGAGCCTGGAAGTAACAGACTGAGTCTGCAGAAGACAGACTGATCCTGGAGGAGACAGCCAATTCTGGAGGTGACAGCCAATCCTGGAGGTGGTGGCTGATCTGCAGTGAGCCAATTCATTTACATTAACTGTAGAATATTAGGTGTGAGTATGTATAGCCAGTACTTCAAAGATTGTTTTGGATGGATTTTAATCCAATTAACATATTTATAAAATAGGCGGGACGGCAAAGCAGCCTCTAGGAGAAGGAATTGAAGACAGAAACAGATCTAACTGCTGCAGGACGGACGATCAGTTAGCTGGCACAAATGCACACACGTTCTTAAATATTCTCAGCTTGAGAGCAGTCTGAGTAAACAGGAGGTGCATTGCAAGCAACTTTCAAATTCTAGAAATGACAGAGACATCTGGCTACCTGGTCAGTTACTCAAAGTTATTTTGTAACGTTGAGGCATCTATCTTCAGCCTATAGGCCTAGAGTCTCTGGATTATCTTTCAATGAAGCAGGAAATTTGAAGGACTATTCCATTAATTTTAGCATAATTTGTCAGTCATTTCTCCCTGTGTTTTGAAGTATGTCTGGCAGTCTCTGTGAAACAGGAACCTGAAGGACCATCTCAGCTTGTTCTGGTAAAGTTCAGAGGTCATTTTCCTATGACCAGTTTTGCAATCCAGTTTATACAACATACTGTCAAGCAGTCAAGGCAAGAACAGTCTCTTGCTCAGTGGCCAAACTTTGCTACAAAGAAAGTAAACTCCATATGGAGTTTCTTTTTTTTTTCCTTCTTTATTTTGTGTTTATCAAGAAAAAAAAAACAGTAAAAAGAATTTAAAATTCGGAAGATTTAACAATAACTATACAGAGGATAAGAATCATAAGCATGGCTTATCAAGGGTGGAAATACAAATAAGATTGCTACACATATATTTTCTTTGTGTTCATCTTTCCCTCTGAATTTTCTTTTTCCATCCCTAGGTCTTCTGCCTGTACATTGTTGATGGTGAGAGTGAAATCTGTCCCAGACCCACTGCCTATGAAGCGATCAGGGACCCCGGTAAACCTAGTGGAAGCCCTGTGGATCAGCAGTTTTGGAGCCTGCCCTGGTTTCTTCTGGTATCAGCCCAAGTAATTCTTTTTTCCACTGTAAAAAAGACTCTGATTGGACCTGCAGCTCATGGTGACCTTCTCTCCTGCTGACACAGCCAGGGAAGATGGAGACTGGGTCATCACAATATCTGCACAGGCACCTGCAAACAGGAATACATAATGAACATGCATAATGTACAAACATTAAATATAGTAAGAGTAAAAATTTTCATTTCATATCTTTGTAATATCATATTATCAGAGTATATATCCTACACATTAGGCTAAGAAATATTATGTTCTAGAATACGCTGTAAGTTTTTGAAATGACTCTAAAAAGATGTAATATTTTTCACTTTCTCACCAGACACCTAGAGCAGCAGGGACATGAGGACCTGTGCCTGTGACTCCATCTTGCTCCTCCTGCCTGTCTGATGCCACTGATTTCTCACCACAAATCCCCAGGTTATAACTTCTGAACAGCTGGGCTGGGCTAGAGGGGCGTTTGCAAAGAAGTCAGCTGAAATACATAAGGAAATGTGTGAGCAGTGTGTGTCAGTGGCTGATATCAATCAACAGGCAAAAATAGAATCACAGGCTCTTCAAAATTGACTGAACCATGTCAGATTACATCCCTCAAACGGAAAGGTGCTCTGATAACAATGATGGGTTAAAATGCAAGACATTTTTAAACCAGGTTGCTTTTCTATATATCATAGAAAAGCTCTCTCAGATTAACAGTACTTGGGAAATGGTAAAATATGTTCAAAATTTCATAACAACAAAATTAATTTACAGTAAGAAAACAATCAATAAAAAGAAAGTGTGAATGGAAGGAAAGAGTAAAACCAAGAGAGAGAGCATTGAGGCTAAATTAATTTGTTTATTATTTTCCATCTGTAATGCCACTCTTGTACTGGTTACAGTGAATATGAGGCTCCTGTTTCCATATTCAACAAAAGACAGAAATACAAAAAGTAGTCCAGAATTTATTCTATGAAAGTACTGGTGAACACTAATTTAAGGTTTGAGATGATAGAAGCTTTCATCTCAACTCCAAGGCAAACCTAGCAGAAACAAACACATATTCTTTCCATAATATCTGAAAGAGCACTCAAAATTTTGGGAAATGATAGAGGAAAAAAATAATTTCTTCAAGAATTTATGGCTGTCAAGCGACACTGAAAGCATGTTTATTCCAGAAATGCAAGTTTGAGAGTAAACTAGAAATTAGTAGTATTGAAACTTAGTGAAAATTCACTGAGTGACAAAGGGAAGAGTTAGAAATCTCTCCAGAAAGTAGCAGCACCATCTTAAGTAAAGTAATAATTCTACGGTGACCACTAGAACACAATAGCAGTGATTGTTGTAATTCAAACAAAAAAGTTTGAGTATAACAGAAAATCAACAGCAAAAACAGACATCAACAGAACATGCATGAACATCATTTTGGTGTACTCTAAAAGTAAATATAATATGTAAATTATAAACCTACTATAATGTTTAAAGAATAATAAATAGAATAATAAACAATACATCATGGCAGCAATAGTACTATAGTGCATATGCACAAAGGATTCACATTATTACCCCAAAGGCATTAGCTCAACTATGTTCCTGGCAGCATTATTCAAAATAGCCAGAACCTGAAAACAGCCTAGGTGCTGCTCAACTAAAGAATGGATTAACAAACTATAGTACTTCTACACAATGGAGTACTACTCACCAGTTATAAAAATGACATCCTAAAATTTACAGGAAAATGGATAGATTTGGAGAATATCCTCTTGAGTGAGGTATCCTAAACTCAGAATGATGAGCATGGGATTTATTCACTCATAAGTGCATTTTTAGACAAAAAGCACAGAATAACCAAGCTGAAAACAACTATCCCTGAACAGCTTGGGATCAGGATGAACTTAAAAGAGACATTCAGGGATTACCTTAGGAAGAGAAAATATAAAGATCTCCTTAGCAACTTGGGATCATAATGGGTTGCAACAAAGAATTGGGAACAAATCATGAGCGAAAGAGATGGCACAGTGGGAGGAGCAACAAAGAGGGAGAAAAAAAGACTAATATCTTGAAATAGGAAGCCAATGTGGAGTTTGAAAGAGACCAGGTGCTAGAGAAACATCCAAGAACTGAAAGGAAGTCCCTGGCTAGGTCTCCAACCAAGAGTAGAAGTAGGGGGTGACTAAACAGGAACTTCTCTATAATCAAATGAATGACCACCTTAAGTATCATCACAGAACCTACATCCAACAATAAATAGAGATGGAGGCAGAGATCCATGGCTGTGCATTGGACAGAGTTCCTGGTCCTTCTGAGAGCAGAAGAAGAAAAGAAACAGAGGGATCGGACTCTGTTTCTATGCTTGGGCTGTCACTTTGGGAGGCCATTTGCCACAGAGGAGTGCCTAGCCCAGTCTTGATATTGAGATGAGAAAATCGGACTTGCCTGTAGCTGATGTGCCATGCTGAGCTGACCCACCTTGATATGTCTTGACTTTTGGGGGAGGGGATTGGTGGATGGTCAGGGGGAGGCTGAAGGTGAACTGGGAGGGATATGAAGGAGGGAAAGGAGGGTGAGCAGAGGGATATATGGGAAAAAGACCTTTTAATAAATAAAGGAAAAGGAGAAAAAAAAACCTATGTAGCAGCCAGGCCGAATCAAATGGCCAGTGGTAGCTGCAAATGAAGCTGATAATAAAAGAACTGTCAAAGGTCTCCAAGAAAAGTAAAAATGTACTTTGCTGGACATGTTGTACTCCAAGGGCAAAAAATGAACTGCATTAAGGATGGAGGCAAACTGTGGAATACAGTACGGCAGTTTC
Source organism: Sigmodon hispidus (assembly GCA_004025045.1). NCBI lineage: Eukaryota > Metazoa > Chordata > Mammalia > Rodentia > Cricetidae > Sigmodon > Sigmodon hispidus. Next base: position 15,504 of record PVIH01018555.1, read on the forward strand.
TAAGAAAATTAAGAATCAATCTCCCCAAGGACCAAGCAATACCAATTCTGGGTGTATATCCTAAAGATGCACAGTCACACTCCAAAGGCATTAGCTCAACTATGTTCATAGCAGCATTATTTGTAATAGCAAGAACCTGGAAACAACCTAGATGTCCCTCAACTGAAGACTGGATTAACAAACTGTGGTACAACTTCATAATGGAGTACTACTCAGCAGTAAGAAAAAATGATATCCTAAAATTTGCAGACAAATGGATGAATACAGAATATTCTCCTGATCGAGGTATCTCAAACCCAGAAAGATAAGCAGGGGATGTACTCACTCATTAGTGGACTCTAAACAAACAAGAAAAAAGCAAATCATGCCCAAACTTCAAACCACAACCAGTGAACACATTGGGATCAGAAACACCTTGGACTGACTCCTTGGATCCCACACTTCCTAGAGGAACATCTGACTCAGACTTGAGATTGGGGGGAGAAAACTGAATCTGCTTGGAGTGGAGGCTGAACTAAGTAATATTGGGAGAGTGGGATCTTGGACAGCCTGCAGCCTGCCCAGGGATGGGACGGGGATTTGTAGAGAACAGAGAATGACTTGATGTGGTGAGAGGGGAAAGGGACCATGAATAAGAATATACAAGGATAGAAAGTGTGTCTTCTTTGTTCATACTAATAAAATTAAATAAATAAATGAATAAGTAAGTAAGTAAATAAATGAATAAATAAATAAATAAAAGAAGGCAAATGTTTCAATACAACGAAAGATGTTCAAATGATGCCACTTGCAGTTAGAAAGTAAATGGGTTGAAAAAATCAGTATTTCATGTTTTATTCATAATTTTGGGGAATGTAATGAGAAAATTAAGATACCATCAACCATTTCCCATGCAATATCAAATTCTCATGTTTTAAAAGAAAATATCCAAGTTATATTAAAGGATGAAATAAAATATTACTGTAGATGAAATAAAAGAGAAAATAGAATCAGGAAGCGTCTTTCTTAAGGAAGAAAATTGAGAACTTGTAAAGTATCCATGCTTGGACAAACACACTGACCAGTTTAAGAAATCTCTGTTTGATAGCTTCACTTGTACAGTGTACAACAAGATTTATTTTTTTTGCTATTTTAAACAAAAAATTCTTTATTTTACTTATAAATTAAAGCCTCTTTTAGCCATGTATCCCCTACTCTCATCCCAACCCCTTCTGGTCAGCCTTTAGCCTCCCTCTTCCCCATCCCTCTATCCCTTTCCCAAAATGTACAAGTAGCTCCAAGGTGGATCAGCTCAGCATCCACTTCAGGCAAGTCCAATTTCCTCATCTAAAATCAAATGGTTGATATGTATGCGGAAAGACAGGTCAGAGACTGAATCTTGGTGATCAGCAACCCCAGGAGGTTTTTGTTTAGCCCTGGATCACTTTGGGAAGAAGCTTGTTAGTCTCCAGAGAGTAATTGGTTACAGCAGTATCAGACACCATAGGGTGGATGGTGAATGTGAAGTCTGTCCTAAACCAAATGCCACTTAACATGGCAGGAACCCCACATATAACTATGGATGCTCGACAGATGAGGAAGTTTAGGGATGTCCTAGTTTCTTTTGATACAAGTTTATAAAATGAATACTATATATAATGACACTCTTACTGGCCCTGCAGGAGACGGTGGCTCTTTGTCCTAGAAATAATGTTAAAAAGAAGCTGCAAATCACAATCACTGAACATCTTGGGATCTGAAAGACCTTGGACTTGCACCTTGGATCACACTCACTCCAGAGGAACACCTGACCCAGTCTTCATGGTGGGGGGAAAAACTGGATCTTCCAGGAATGGATGCTGAACTAAGCCATATTGGGACCTTGGGACCTCCTGCCCTTGCTGGGGAGGAGATAAAGTGATTTGGAGAAGAGAGAGTAACTGGAAGGGGTGGGACGGGGAAGGGAGCTTGGACAAGGATATACATGGATAAAAGTATGACTTTATTGATAATAAAAAAAGTAATTGAAAAACAAACAACCAAAAAAGAAGCTGGAGATTCGGATGGCACAATTCCCACAGTGGAACATGGAATAATAAACATACCTCGCTGTCACAGATATACTGAAAGCACCCCAGTGTAAAACATCATGTATGAGGAATCTGAAACAGCAGTAATCAGCTACATTGCAAGAAGCCATAAAATAAAATAAAAATTAAAACTAAATTCCATAATTTCAATGATCAAGATACCAAGGCATGGAAAAAAAGACTGCAGTGCTGCAAGAAATGGTCCTATCATCCTCCTACTTAAAAATAACCCAGAGTATCAGTCCCCACAGCAAGAGAGCAGGTGATTACATCTCTGAGACCTGGCCTAGAGATCATCCCTAGGCACCACCAAACTATCTTTTAAAATGCTTTGGGAAATCTGCACTTTGACTAATGTCTCAATATGCAAATCAGTTCAGAAAAGCTTGACTTGTTGCGCAGAGGACACCTGCACTTTTAGGCATTTACAATTACCAGAAATTCCCCTGTGTATTCTAAGTAGGTATCCCAAGTGATTTTATTTTACTGTCTTTTGAAATTTTCACTTTCTGTTATTTATTTATTTATTTATTTTTGCTGTTCATACTTCAAGTCATTTTATTCCTCAGGAACATGAACTTACTGCAGTATTCTCCAATTTCAAGACAAACCCTTCTCTTTCTAACATCTGCCATTGCTCTTCTTGTCTCTCGCCATTTATTCAGATTAAAAACAGGAGGATTTTTCCTCACTTAATGTTCTCAGTAACAGACAGTTTTTGTTCTCTATTTTTCAATACGTCCCAGTATATGTGGTTTTGTATTATCTCCAATGATTATATCCTAACTAAGTTTTATGGGAATTTTGATCTTTATGTGTAATTTAATACTAGGACTATCCTTTAAAAGTAAAGCATAGAAATGTATAAATAATATATAAAATAAAATATTATTTTTCTAGGCAACTTCTGTATAGTTACTCTCTGTGACTTCTGACATTTTCGAGAATTGTACTAATAAATTATATTTCCACATTTATTCTTAAAACTATTATGGTTATATTCATGCATGTATAAAATGTCCTTCTCCTTTAATGTCATTCAATACCCATTTAGTATTCAAATCACACCCCAGCACTGATGTTCCCAGCTTTAAATCTTAATCAAACAGTCTCATTTGCTCCATAATTTCTCACTGGCAGAATTATTTGTTAATGTTTCCTAGCACAATAGCTATATCTATAACCTCATTCTGAGACATGCCAAATCTCTCTCCATAACAAGTTTCAGATGATATTTCTATTAGAATCAAAATTCCTCCAAATGATTACATCATCACTCAGGTTCCTCCATGTCAAACAATCTATGGTGAAGACACCACTAACAACCCACATTTTTTTCTGCTTACCACTCATGCTGAGCCAGTTACCAGGCCTTGGTGGTGAGAACTCCTTTACATTTCCAAGAACCATCCCTTTCTCCTTGCCAGGATGAACATTCTCAGGCTTTCTTTTTTTTCATTTTATTATTATTATTATTATTATTATTATTATTATTATTAACAAAGAAGTCACACTTTCTGACCTTGTATATCCTTATTAAAGGTCCCTCCACACTCCCACAACATCAGGACATTCTTTCTTCTCCACAACTCCCCATCCCTTTCCTGGCCAGGCCAATGGTCCCACTGCCCCAATATTGCTTAGTTCAGCTTCCACTCCTGACAGATCCAGTTTCCTCCCCCTTCCCTCAAGAGTGAGTCAGGTGTTCCTCTAGGGGGAGTGGGATCCAAGGAGTCAGTCCAGGATGTTTCTGATGGCAAGCTGTTCAGTTGTTATGGTTTGCAGCTTGGGCCTGCTTTGCTTTTTTCTTGTTTGCTTGTTTATTTGTTTGTTTGTTTGTTTAGAGTCCACTAATGAGTGAGTACATCCCATGCTTATCTTTTTTGAGTTTGTGATACCTCACTCAGGATGATATTCTCCAAATCCATCCATTTGCCTGCGAATTTTAAAATATTATTTTTTCTTACTGCTGAACAATACTCCATTGTGTAGATGTACCACAGTTTGTTAATCCATTCTTCAGTTGAAGGACATCTAGGTTGTTTCCAGACTCTTGCTATTACAAATAATGCTGCTATGAACATAGTTGAGTTAATGCCTTTGGAATGTGACTGTGAAGCTTTAGGGTATACACCCAGAAGTGGTATTGCTGGGTCCTTGGAGAGATTGTTTCTCAATTTTCTGAGAAATGGCCATACTCCATGGCAAAGTGGCTGAACAAGCTTACACTCACACCAACAATGTAGGAGTGTTCCCCTTGCTCTGCATCCTCTCCAGCATAGGCTGTCCTCTGTATCTTTTATCTTAGCCAATCTAACAGGTGTCAGGTGGTATCTCAAAGTTATTTTGATTTCCATTTCTCTGATGGCTAAAGATGAAAAGCACTTTTTCAGGTGCTTTTCAGCCATTCATAATTCTTGTGTTTAGAATTCTTTTTTAGATCTGAACCCCATTTTTTTGATTGGGTTACTCAAGGTTTTGGGCTCTAGATTCTTGAGCTCTTTATATATCTTACAGATCAGTCCTCTATCACTTGTAGTGTTGGTGAAGATCTTTTCCCATTCTGTAGGCTATCGTTTTGTCCTATTGACAGTGTCCTTGTCTTTGCAGGAGCTTCCTAGCTTCAGGAGATCCCACTTATTGATTGTTGGTCTTAGTGTCTGTGCCACGGGTGTTATATTTAGGAAGTGGTTGCCTGTGCCAATTTGTAGAAGTGTATTTCCTACTTTCTTTTCTATCAAGTTCAAAGTGGTTGGGTTTAAGTTGAGGTCTTTGATCCACTAGGATTTGAGTTTTGTGCAGGGTGACAGGATTGGATGTATTTGCATTTTTCTGCACACTTCCATCCAGCTATGACAACACCATTTGTTAAATATACTATTTTTTCCATTGAAAGTTTTGGGCCTCTTTGTCAAAGATCAGGTGTTCATAGGTTTTTGGTTTAATGTCTGGATCTTCAATTCTATTCCATTGGTCCACAAGTCTGTTTTTATGCCAGTACCTGGCTGTTTTTATTACTGTAGTTCTATAGTATAGCTTGAAATCAGGGACGGTGACACCTCCTGAGGTTCTTTTGTTGAGTAAGATTGTTTTGACAATCTTGGCTTTCCAGTTATTCCAAATGAAATGTTATTCCAAATGAACTGAGTATTGTTCTTTCCAGGTTCAAAAAATATTGTGTTGGGAATTTGATGGGCAGTGCATTGAATCTGTAGATTGCCTTTGATAGAATTGCCATTTTTACTATGTTGATCCTACCAATCCAGGAACATGGGAGAGCTTTCCATTTTCTGATATCCTCTTCAATTTCTTTATTCAGTCATTTAAAATTTTTGTCTAGTAGGTCTGTTATTTCTTCGGTTATAGTTACTCCAAGGTATTTAATACTATTTGCAGCTATTATGAAGGGTAATGTTTCCCTTATTTCTTTTTCAGCTCTTCTATCTCTGGTGTATAGAAGGGCTATTAATTTCTTTGAGTTAATCTTGTATCCTGATACATTGCTGAAGGTGTTTATCAGTTGTAACAGTTCCTTGGAAGACTTTTGTGGGTCACTTATGTATACATTCATATCATCTGCAAATAGAGATAGCTTCACTTCTTCTTTTCCAATTTTTATCCCCTTAATCTCTTTTCTAACTTTATTGCTTTCGCTAAACTATTGAGAACTATATTGAATAGCTAAGAGGAGAGAGGACATCATTGTCTACTTCCTGACTTTAGTGGAATTGCTTTGTGTTTTTCTCCATTAAGTTTGATACTGGCTGTTGGCTTCTTGTAAATCATCTTTATTATATTTAGGTATTCTCCCAGTATTCCTGATCTCTTCAGGGCTTTAATCATAAAGGAGTGTTGGATTTTGTCAAAGGCTTTTTCCACATCTAAGGATGTGATCATGTGGTTTTGTTCCTTTAGTTTGTTTATATGATGGATAACAGTTACAGTTTTTTGTAGGTTAAACCAGCCCTGCATTTCTGGAATGAAGCCTACTTGGTTGTGGTGGATGATATCTTTTTTACATTGTTGAGAATTTTCGCATCCATATTTATAAGGGAAATTGGTTTGTAGTTCTCCTTCTTTTTTGTGTCTTTGAGTGGCTTGGGTATTAGCGTGATTGTGAACTCATAAAAGGAATTTGGCCTTATTCTTTCAGTTTCTTCTGTGTGAAATAGTTTGAGGAGTAACAGTAGTAATTCTTCTTTGAATGTCTGGTAGAATTCGGCACTGAAACCATCTTTATCAGGGCTTTTATTTTTGAGGAGGATTTTAATGACATCTTCAATTTCCTTAAGGGTTATAGGCCTGTTTAGGTAATTAATTTGATCTTCATTTAATTTTGGTAGATGGTACCTGTCCAGAATGCTGTCCATTTCTTCTAGGTTTTCCATTTTTGTGGAATACAGATTTTCAAAATATGATCTGATAATTCTCTGTATCTCCTGGGGGTCTGTTGTTATGTCCCCCTTTTCATTTATGATTTGGTTGATTTGATATGTCTCTCTCTGTTTTTTGATTAGTTTGCCTAAGGGCTTATCTATCTTGTTAACTTTCTCATAGAAACAACTCTTAAATTCATTGATTCTTTGTATTGTTCTTTTTGTTTCAAATGTATTGATTTCAGCTCTAAGTTAGATTATTTCCTGCCATCTACTCCTTCTAGTTGAGTTTGCTTCTAATTGTTCTAAGGCTCTTAGCTGCACTGTTAGGTCTCTAGTGTGGGATTTCTCAAGGTTTTACATATACGCATCTAGTGCTATGAATTTTCCTCTTAAGACTGCTTTCATTGTGTCCCACAAGTTTGGATATGTTGTATATTCATTTTCATTGAATTCTAGGAAGATTTTGATTTCTTTCTTAATTTCTTCCTTGACCCAGAGATGGTTCAGCTGAGTGATGTTTAGATTCCATGAGTTGGTAGGCTTTCTTTGGATTTTGATGTGGTTGAACTCTAACTTTAGGCCCTGGTGGTCCGATATGTTACAAGGGATTATTTCTATTTTTTTGTATCTGTTGATATTTGCTTAATGACCAAATATGTGGTCAGTTTTGGAGAAAGTTCCATGAGGAGCTGAGAAATATGTATAATCCTTTGCCATTGGGTGGAAGGTTCTGTAGCTATCTATCAAATCCATTTGCATCATAACCTCTTTCAGACTCGTTACTTCTCTGTTGAGGCTCTGTCTGGTTGATCTATGCAGGGTTCAAAGTGGGATATTGAAGTGTCCCACTATTAGAGTTTATGAATTGATGTGGGATTCAAGCTTTAGCAGTGTTTCTTTTATATAGGTAGGTGCCCTTATATTAGGGGCATAAATATTTAAGATTGAAATCTCCTCTTGACCAATTTTTCCTTTGATGAATAAGTTGTGACCATCTTGGTCCCTGTTAATTGCTTTTAGCTTAAAGTCTACTTTGTTAGATATTAGTATTGTAACCCCTGCTTGTTTCTTAGGACCGTTTGACTGGAAAATCTTTTCCCAACACTTTATTCTAAGCCTATAACCCTTAAGGAAATTGAAGCTGTTATTAAAAACCTCCCCAAAAATAAAAGCCCAGCCACTTTGAACTTGATAGAAAAGAAAGTGGGAAATACACTTCTACGAATTGGCACAGGCTACCCCTTCCTAAATATAACACCAGTGGCACAGACACTAAGACCAACTATCAATAATATGGATCTCCTGAAGCTAGGGAATTTTCTGCAAAGCCAAGGACACTGTCAATAGGACAAAACCACAGCCTACAGAATGGCAAAAGATTTTCACTAACCCTACAAGTGATAGAGGACTGATCTCTAAGATATATAAAGAGCTCAAGAATCTAGAGCCCAAAACCTTGAATAACCCAAGCAAAAAATGGGGTACAGATCAAAAAACGGAATTCTCAGCAGAGCAACTACAAATGGCTGAAAGGCACCAGAAAAATTGCTCATCATCTTTAGCCATCAGAGAAATGCAAATCAAAACATCTTTGAGATACCACCTAACACCTGCTAGATTGGCTAAGAAAAAAGGCACAGATGACAGCCTATGTTGGAGAGGATGCAGAGCAAGGGTAACACTCCTCCATTGTTGTTTGGAGTGTAAGCTTATTCAGGCACTTTGGAATGCAATATGGCGGTTTCTCAGAATATTGAGAATCAATCTCCCCAAGGACCGAGCAATACCTCTTCTGGGTTTATACCCTAATGATGCACAGTCATATTCCAAAGAAATTAGCTCAACTATGTTCATAGCAGCATTATTTGTAATAGCAAGAACCTGGAAACAACCTAGATGCCCCTCAACTGAAGAATGGATTAACAAACAGTGGTACATCTACACAATGGAATACTACTCAGCACTAAGAAAAAATGATATACTAAATTTGTAGGCAAATAGATGGACTTGGAGAATATTCTCCTGAGCGAGGTATTACAAACTCAGAAAGATAAGCAGGGGATGTACTCACTCATTAGTGGTCTCTAAACAAACAAGAAAAAAGTCAAGCATGACCAAGCTGTAAACCACAAACACTGAACAACTTGGGATCAGACATACCCTGAACTGACTCTTTGGATCCCAGTACACCTAAAGGAACACCTTACTCACTCTTGAGGGAGGGGGGACAAAACTGGATCTGCCAGGAATGGAGACTGAACTAAGCAATATTGGGTCATTGGGACCATGGGACTGTCTGCTCCCTGCCCAGGGAGGGGATGGGGAGTAGTGGAGAAGAAAAAATTATCTGAAATGGCGGGAGGGGGAATGGACATTGAATAATGATATACAGGGATAGAAAGCGTGACTTCTTTGTTAATAATAATAATAATAAAATAATAATAATAATAACTTAATAAAAAAAGAATGGTTTTCCCTGTACCACAGTGATACAAGTCATGACAAAACCACTCATAGAAGCAGAAACAAGAGTGTAAACATCGCCCAGATATTCTTGTTTGTTATTTTACCTTTTTACAGCATTTCTCAGATGCAACCAGGCTCTGAAGGTCACTTGGATGCTTTTGTGGATGGCAGTGGGAGACTGCTATGTACCCAACTCTCTACCATACCACCCCAATTTAGAAGTATGACAGTGCCTCTCATAAATCTTTAATAAGAGAAATCCACAAAGCTGACCACTCTGGATGTCACTGGGAAACATTTAAAAAATCAGAAGTAACCTCAAAATTTAAGGAATGATTATTTTAATATAAGAAGATATACTATTAGTAATAGCTATTAATGGTCTCAGATACACTTGAAGTTACTGAAGTAGATATTAAATAGTACACACTGTTGATCTCTACAGAATTCTCTACCCAGAATGTCTAGGTTGTCACACCGTGTTGTGCACAAACCTGCTTGAAAATATAGGTATGTTATTCTTCTGTCAACACATCATATAGGTACTGACAACAGAAACAATGGGATTGTTACTTCCAAATTTTTAAATAATAACAGGAAAAGATAGATAATATGTGAATGAGTTTTTTGAGTTATTGTCCATAAGTGAAAGAAAAGCAGAGAAAACAACCTTATTTAAGACATATATTAAACAAAGAAATTTGAATGAAATATTTTTGCAATGCTAATTAACAGATTAAATAAAGACTACTAAATACAGATATAATACTAAATTCCATTAATAGATAAAAATATTGCTCATCCAATTTGGCAAAAGACCATTCATCAGCTACCTATGCAGATTTCTAGAAATGTGAAATATTACTCTACAATTCACATGTGGTAGCATCTTTTTAGATAGTCATATGTAGTTTTGTGGGTTGGATACTTCAGTCCTAGTGCTTGTCATATTCTTCCTTTAGAAATTTGTCATTCTTGAAGCTATGCTATACTTCTTGAATAAGCTGGACAAAACTTGTGCAGATGTCAGTTGAAATCAAGACAATGCATGGGCAAAAAGTTTTCTACTCAGGTGCAAATGGTAAAGATATTCTGGGTTCTAGATGAGAAGGGTTAACTCCAGGGATTTTTCCAGTCCTAGTAGTTGCCGTTGTGGTTTGGACTTTTAGGAAACTCCTATAGAAATATTATTAATTGTGAGTGTATTTTTAATTAATTTTGCAAGTTAAGAACCTAGATGTGACTTTCTGATAACCCAATGTCCTCTCTGTTGGCATTTCTAGGAGACAGTCACCATCACATGTCAAGCTAGTCAAGATATTAACAGCTACTTTTACTGACACAAGAAGAACCAAGGAAATGTTCTAAAGATTCTCACCTATGATGAATTCTGTTTGCCATCTTGGGTTTCCATCAGGGTTCAGTGATAATCATTCTGAGACAAATTTCAATTTTCCCATCGGCAGACTGGAGTCTGATGAGAAGTTACAACTATTTACTCCCCACAAAGCTTTTGCTTTTTGCAGTGATTCAAGTCATAGCACAAACTCTTCATGAAAAAAGAGTGTAAGTGCAGGTACTCCAGCTGTGCTTCTTGGTGTCCTTACCTGTTGACAAAATCTCTCCTATGTAGTCAGGATTCTAAGGTCACAGAAAAGTTTTGATAGAAGGGCTCAAGGAGACTGACATTTACTTATGTTTACATACCTAAAAGTCAACTCAAAGTGAGCATTTATATAACAATGATTCTTTTGATTCTCTAAGAAGAGAAGCTTTTGCACATGAATATCTGAGTGAGTGTGAGGTGATTATATATATATGGGTGTGTGTGTGTGTGTGTGTGTGTGTGAATCCATGTATATATATATATGTATATATATATATGAAAACAAAACTTACCATGTATATTCATTAGTAATCACTTCAATACATACAATGTGAGTCTGAGTAATCACTAAGAATTTACTGGCAAGCACTTAGTTTGGATTTCCTGCTGCTATACTGAACAGAGATTTCTGTAATGAAGGTACAGGTCTGTCTTTAGACCTCCTCAGACACCCTAAAATTACTACAAATAAGATGTCAATTTTAGTTACTGATATGGATGTTGTGGTTTGAGAGCATTGTTATGTCCTGCATATGCAGTTTTTGAAGTATCAGAAGCAAGATTCAGGTAAACTTCATAGTGTCATAGAGCAATTGAAAACATGCAGTCTTACTAAGTCTATAGAAATCTTTATGGAAGTTAATAAATAAGTTCACTGAAAAATGAGGCAATGATTTTTTTCTTCTTCTAATAGAGGAATGCCTCACTGTAATCCCTGCTGTAACAATGCCTCAAAAATTTTATTCTTAATAAAATGAACTGCAGGAAACATACTGTATAACAGATGTCTTGACCTAAAATATCCTCAAAAGATAATTTTAGAAATTTCTGTTCATCATTCACAGAAAAAGGAAGTATTGGTTGTTGAGGGAGCCATAGTGTATGATTTTCTATTTTGATTGATGCAGTTTTTTGAATGTACATGTCCTTTTCCTATGACATATCTGATTGCAGGCTTATGTGTGATCAATAATACAAATACGTAAGATAGTATACAGGAGAATATTAATATATTGCTTTTTTGAGGGCAGTGTTTACTGCATTAGGTCATTTGTTGGCTGAATTATTTGAATATCCCTATTAATTATATTCCTCTGAGTGGATTTGGCTGTCATAATGTCATATATAGGAACAACCTAACTGCTTGATTGGAAACGAGTATGGATGCATGCAACTTGATAAAGTTGTTTCTTTCCCAGGCATTTCTGTTTCTTTCTATGCTTTTTATTTTTCAGATAAAAAATGGAAGAATTTAGCTACCGCTCCAGGTCCATACCTACCTGCCTGCTGCCTGCTATAAACTCCATTTGTCTTGGACCAGCCTTTCAGAATGGTAAGCCCTCATATAAAATACCTTCTTTTATAAATTTTCTTGTTTGTGGTATTTTGTTAAGGGAATATAAAATTAATTGAGATTCTTGCCTTTCTATTAAAGAGAAAATGCATAAACAGTTAATAGAGGAACTACTTCCATTATGTATATAAGAAGGTGTCAAGCTATATGAGCAACCTATAATCATAAACCCATACTTCCAATAAGTAAAAACTCTACATTTTGAGTATATTTTGTTCCTAGTATCAGCGTATCAGAATATTAGTTCCTTAGGATTTTTAAATATTTAAGACTTAATCTTATTTTCGTATATTCCGGTTTGTCTGCATATGTATTTGTGTACCATATGAGTGCAATGAGCCCAGAACCCAGGAGAAACCTATCTGGATTGTGAAGATTTATGGCACTCCTCAGGACTCTAGGAATCAGACCCAGATCCTCTCAAAGACAAGTCAGTTCTCCTAACCAGTGCTCTGGCTATGTTACAGCTTCTGTGATGCCATGGATCGGGATGTCCTTACTGCTTTTTTTGGAACTCATACCCACAGGATTTTAATGTTATATAATAAGATATTATTTTTTTAAGATTTAATTGGATAATATTTTTTTATAACTCCTACTTGTGGTTATATTTATGTAGGAGTATGAATGAGCCTACAATTTGCCTGTGTGTGTGTGTGTGTGTGTGTGTGTGTGTGTTTACTTCTTTTTTTTTTAAATCTCACCTTCTGTAGTAGCTGCAACCAGGAAGAGGTAATGTTTCACGTGATTCAGGCAATCCACTCCTTGATTTTAATTTTAATGCTCAGGAAGATGACAGAGGTTTAGAATATACAAAAATTTATCTGGTCCCTATAAAAAAATGTTGTTATAATACTGGAAAAAGAGACACACTCTTAGCAGCTAGAAATATGAGAAAGAGCAATCAGGGCAGCCTGGCCTGTTACTTCCTCTTCACTGGGTATTTTACGTCTTGGCTTTAATCACTGTGGGAGGAGTACTGTAATATTGTTGACAGTAATAAGATGCAACATCTTCAGGCTGAAAGCTGCTAATCTTGAGAGAAAACTGTGTGCCAGATCTGCTGCCACTGAACCTTGATGGGACCCCATCTGCTAAGCTATTTCCATTATAAATCAGGAGTTTAGGAGGTTTCCCTGGTGTCTGTTGATACCATGCTAAACCCCAGCCAATATCCTCACTGGCCAGGCACAGTCTCTCCTAGAGATGCAGACAGGGACGGTGGAGACTGGGTCATCTGGATATCACATCTGGCACCTGAGATTAGAAAATTGAAAAAACAATTTGTTAATGAGGACTTTCCCAGAGACCAGGAAACAATGACAAACTCAGATGAATTAATTTCCAAAGGTGCCTTCCTTACCTGTAAGCCAGAGAAGCAGCAACCCCAGGAGCTGAGTGGGTTCCTTCATTTCTGTGTTGTGCTCTGTCTGAGGCTGATTCCAGCATAAGGTGTGACCTGACTATGAAGAAGTCCTAGGGAAGTGGGTTGTGCTCTAGACAAATGCAAATCAGCAGAGGCTGATCACAGCCACAGGACTGAAAAAGTATCCAATCATAAACCTGTGGTCCTTCTGCATCTCAGATCAGAGAGACAGTACCGATTTGTTTGTAGGAATGCTCCTCTTTGGACCACAAAGAGCAGCACCAGTCCATGAATTGCACCTTAATTTGATTTCTGTCATGTTCAATGTAAAATCCCCCTTATTATCTTTTCCTCCATGGCAGAACCTATCAGATATGGTACCATTGTATAAAGCACACAAATGTTTATAGGTTCTTTCATTAATCACTGTAGATAATATTGAGGTTATTAAACACTAGGTCATCTAGTATTTTTCCCTGTGTTTATTTGTTGTAATATACTTTAATTTAAATATTCTTACTTATTCCTTGCTCAAAACCTTCCCAAATCACTCTCCCTACTCTCATTTAAATTCCTGGCCTATTTTTATTGCATGAACATTTAACAATGGACAATCAGTGTGTTCTTTTCTGAGTACCTCTACCACTCCAAGCTTTACTCAGGTATCTGTAGTCTTTTCTATACACCTGAAGCTTTGAGGGATTTCCCTTGTCTTGCCATTTATGTTTGATGGTGTTCTCACAATTCAGTCCACATATTGGATGTAATGTTAGTGAGACATTATAGTTAGAGCTCCTGATATTACTAGGAGATACAATCTTATAGCAAATTACATGTTTGTATGGCTGTCACAAACTTTTCACCACCTTTTGGCCAAATGTTTGCTGAGTCTTAATTGTGGGAATATTTTTGTAGATGCATCCTTTGGTACTGAGCTCCACAATAAATTTTTTGCATCTTCATGATGATTTCCAAAAGAGTAATAGAATAATTACATGGCTTTTCAGGAAGGACAGCATCTCTCACAGGAAAACCAAATTTTCAGATAAACATTCTTCTCGCACTTTGTTACATCTCAGTTATTCAAAGCTACTTTCATCAAGGCTCCCTCATGTCATGAGTTTTCTCTCTTTTATCTGCATATCTAAGCTACCTTCCTAAATTACACTAGAAGTATATGTTTGCCCAATAGTTCTGTGAGGCTTCAGATTATAGCACCAGATACCTGTTTTCTTTAAACCTAGATCATCGTCTTTAAAGAATGTGAATTTTCTCTCAGAAGCAATCATTTGTATCCTTAAATGCAGTGTTTCTTAAACTTGCATAAGCTATGGGCACCATATGTATTGAAGATGTTACCAGAAAATATATCTCAGTTTAAGTTTAGTAAAAAGGGACACAAACTGTGCAGTGAAAGAAGTACTTATAAATATGAAGATAGAAGCTAAACCTTGTGAATTACAGTCATGTTGGTGTCTAGAACCTGTTCTCATTGGAAGCAAGAACGTGGTAGACTAGTGTGAATTTCTATGATGGATTGAATAGGAAGAATTTTACACCCTCAGACAGCCATTCTATAGGAAACAGTGAATCGGCAGTGAGAATGCACATATTTGGGGGCTAAAGGTGTTAATAGACATGGGAGAAAAATGATTATGGACACAGAAGAGATGACAGAAAGACTAGGTGGGTAGATAAGATATGAAAATGATGAATCTGCAATTCAATAACACTGGTGACTCTGAACTGTGTGTTCATCATATTTGTAATGAGGGACAAATCAATTTGTCTGCAATACAACTAAAAGTTATTTCCTCATTTAATTCATGCATTAATTTCAGTATATATTATTTATTGATACTATATATTTATTGATTGATTAAGCAATAAAAACATTCTCACAGAGTCCAACAAAATGAAAATTCATTCCACAATTGACAGCAACTGCCTTAAAGATACAGTTGATAGGCAAATGTTTTTTATTTAGATATGAACATTATTGAAGATCTTAATTAAGTTTTTTAATAGTGTATATGACATTCTCCCTGCATGTATAACACATGTGTGTCTGGAACCAAATAAATCAGAAGAGGATATCAGACACTTAATGAAATGAACTCATATTATGCTGCAATGTAGGCACTAGAAATTAAAGCCAGGGTCATCTTCAAGAACAAAATGTGCTCTTAACTGTTCAGTCATTTTTTCAACCATCCCACCAAAATTTTACTTCTGTTGGCTTATGTTCTTTTTACAAACATATGATAGCACTTATTGCTATTCCATTTTTATTATCTCTCCTTATATCTTTCACCAATTATATACTTATTTTTGTTTCTCTGAATAATTTCTCAGAACTATGGCATGGAACATTCACACCCCGTGATTTCATGGAGTATATTTGTTCTCTACAAGCAGCAGAAGAATATCTGTTACAGAGTACCATTTTAAGGTGTGCTACTCTTGTTTATACTGTGGGACATTAGCTTTGAAGCTTTGATGATTCATGTATGTGCTGCATTTTTGTGTTATATCTGCTTAACTATGTCTAATAAAGAACTGAACAGCCAGTATCCAGACAGGGAAGATGATGGGCAATTCTGTCAGGCAGGGAGAATGAATAGAAGGAAAAGTCTGGGAAGAAAAAAAGAAGAACCACCAAAAGAAAGAGGAGGAGAAGATATTAGAGCCCATCACACAGCTACACATTCATCCTCAGAGTAAAAGTAAGATTTATAGAAGAGAAAGGCACAATCCTAGACATGTAAGGTTGACCAGGTAATTTAAGTTAAAAAGCTGGTAATAAATAAGCCAAGCTACTACTGGGATTTTTAATTAAGATTATGCCTATCATTGGTGATTTATTTGGGAGCCTGTTGGTGGGCTCCCCAAAATACCAAAGCATAAAAACAACATACAACATGTTGATATCCAACATGAGGCTAGAGTAAAAGAAAAAAAAAAACAAGTATCCATTATTTCTCAGATACCAGATGTCAAAAGCTGTGACTGGAACACAGTCTCTATGTGTTACACCTGCCCATATATGAGTGAATCAACAGAGATGTCCATATTTTGTCTTATTCTCTGCGAAGTCTCAAAAAGAACTGTGTTTTATGGTTAGAATGACAAGCTGTTCTCCATCAGCAGGCTGCCTCTACCTTTACCTCCTTCATGAAACTGCATATTCATACATTTTACAGTTATTACTGGACACAAGATATGACAAAATGGAGAGAGGTCAGTCATCTCTAACCCATCATAAATCAGTCCTCATTCACATTTTGTTAGATCAAATAACACAAAGGTTTATCTATGATATTTTTTTGATGGCTGGTTAAGCCTCTATAGCATCCATAATGCATTTTCTATAGAAATGTGTGAAATAATGAACTTACTCAGGGGAAAAACAAACATCAATAAGAGGGCTTGCCTAATTCTATTGTAGTGAACTAGTTCCCTATAGTTTGGTTTATGTATTTATTAGTATTTTTCATTACTTAAGTATAGTAGGAAACCACATATTAAGGTACTACTCATTTAGTGCAGAGAAAGTGCATGGGCTCAGATCCATTCTACAACAGATTCAAGGAAGTTTAAAGATATGAAGTCCACACTCACATGTTTTCAAAGATAGTTTCTTCATGGCTTAAAATGCAGGAGAGTGCTGTGTTTTAGTGTCCCAATTCTAAAATGCTGTGTACAGTCTCCAAAGGGGGGAAAAAACCCTCCCACAGAAAGAGTAAACATCCATAGATTAACACCATTACCAATATAAGCATAGAAAAATATAGACAAAAGAAACTTCTCAATTGCCAAGGAAATGTTATGACTAACCATTCTTCACTTCCTATAATGATCCTTTAAGAAAAGGCTGGAAATATTGGCTATCAGCTATATTATGTCAAATATTTTTTTTCAGATTTACTGACTTAAATTCTTTCTTTGTCCTTTATGTTGTTCAGCTCAGAAACTCTTTAGAATACCAACCAGCAACCTCCATTCAGCTTACAAAAATATACAATCCAGAAGCTGCATCAGATCTTTACTCGACTCTAATTGGTGCAAACTGAAATTAAAGCAGAAATCACAATGATCATCCTACCCAGGAAAATTGTTGTTCAGTGTGAGAGGCCTAGAACCAGCTTTCCTCCATCAGCAACACAAAGAATATTCAGGATCTCCACTCTTAACTGATTAACTGTGGCTTTGAAATGTCACTAGACAGTTGGAATAGAAGAAAATACTAGCTGACAGGTAAATCACAAACTAAAATCTTCTTTTGTCTATAGTGTTACAGTGATAGGCAATCAGACTAGTCATTTTAACTAGATAGACATGTATTATTGTCTCCCCCTGCTGGAGACATTGTTCAAATGTGGAAAAGAGCTGAGTATTTATTCTAGTGAAGTCCATAAAAAAGCAGACAATAATTAATCCCAAATTGTAATGCATTCAGAAAAAGCTTAGAATTCAAACCTGATACGTTTTCTTCCTGTGGATGAAAAAAGACACTAGGAAGATTATTTTTGTAGAATCTCACACATAAACATGTTTAGAATGCATTCTTAATTAGTTCAGTTTTGCTACTAAGAATTAAGAGATTATTGTGCTGAGTTAAAAAAATAATTCGTATACTTCTTGTCTACCATATATAATAATTTACTGTTTGATCACCAGCATTGCATGAATTAGGCATGTGTTACACTCCTGTAGTCATATAAGTAAAACCTGAGGTGCTAGAAGTTCACAGTCATCTTCCACTGTACTTCTGAGGCCAGCCACAACTACATGAATTTGTCAGAGACACAAATTTATCAGTATAAGAATTCTAATTTTTGAAACTTGTTTCAAAATATGAATTTAAAAACTATTAAACATAGTTACTAAAGTTAATGGAGTAGAGAGATAATTGCTTCCTACACAAACATGCAATCCACATTTAAATTTCAGCAGATGAAATCATGAAGATTGAAGATAGTATTAGCCAAGAATATAAATAATATATGTATTATTTGGACACACACGTATATATTTACACAGATATTTATGAGAGTGATAGGTATATGCATATGTGTATCATATTTCAACAATCATTTCCACACTGCTGCACAATATATAAACATGAAGTAAGATATCATCAATATTCCTAAGGCCATGAAAAGATGATAGAGATCTCTGATTTCAGTGTTTACTTCTTTATTCTGAAGTGCAAGACATTCGATTATGAAGGACTACTCTGGAGAAGAGCTGTTGTTTTCTCTAATTTTTAAACAGTTATGAAAATATGAAACATAAAGCTCTGCATATATTCTCTAACACCTAATGACTTTCTCACCAGACTCGGTTCCTAATTCAGTATGTCAGAATCACAGCTCCCTTATTTTGCTTGGCACTAGATGCCACTAAGATGAGTCTTGTTGTTGTCTTATCCCAGTATCTCTATTTACATAAGCCAGGTGAAGCAGCTTAAGACACTTGAATGAAATACAGCACTACTGAAGCCATGGTCATCCTTCTGGCTAAATATTTCCCACAAATTCATCAGCTCCTGGAGGTACAAGCATCACCTGCACCATTTGGAACAAGAGGTGAGTGATTGGTATCCAGCTGAACTGCGACAATTACTAGGCCTTAACCACCCTGGGTACATTCAATCCTGCTATCCCTCTCATTAGTTCAGCATCCACTCCAGGCAAGTCTGATTTCCTCATCCTAATAGCAAGTCACAAGTATTTGTCAATAATTTCTGTGAATATAGCTTTTCCTCTGGACTCCAAAGACTTTACCCAACCATATCTTCATTTTCGCTATCTTGGCAGTAGAGGGCAGCACTATTAAATATCTCCTCAGTCAATATAAAGAGCCTTAGAGGTGCAATCAGTGTAACACTGAAAACAAGATGGATGTATGCCATTGATCATCTTGGTGGTTCTTTAGCACTCTGCTTAGATTATTAACAGGTATTATGGTAATGACCAAGTCCATGTTTATCCCACTGAACACAAAGTAACAAAATCCACTTTTTAAGAGTAATAGACCAAGCCTTTTCCAGAACACTGTCTTGCAGGTAAGGTATTTTCTAGTTCAGTATAATTCATTTCTACTAGAAATTTGCTATAGTTATAGCAAAGAAGCTAAGAATATATGTTGTTCTTATATAAAAAAAGAAGGCTTGGGTTCAATTGTCAACAATTACATGGTGGGCAACTAACATTCATAACTTCAGGAGAGAAAAAATACTACAATAACATTCTTTGTGGTTTTTGGAGAATGCAACACTAATTTTAGAATTTAAATTTTGAGGATAATTTTTTTTATCCACTTGAGGCTCATTGTCCAATATACTGATTTGTTTGTTTTATATAATACCAATGATAATGCAGTATCGTTATTGTAGAAATACAAAAACTATCTTCACAAAAATAATTGAAGACCAATCATTGTGAAGGAAGAAAAATAAGATAAGTAACTAAATACTAAACACAAACCAAAAAAGATAAGACCATGGGTTATCAGGAAGGATAAACAGCCATTTACATAGAATTAGGTGCTCAGAAAATGAATCTCTTTTTAATTTATTTCTTATTTTTTATCCATTTATTTTTATTTTAAAAAAGATCTTTCCCCCTGACATATGCCCCTGTTTACCCATCCTTCTCTGTTCCCACTCTCTCCCAGTTTGCCTTCAGCCTCCCCCATTCCATCCCTTAATCCCCTTCCCCAAAAGGGCAGGAATCCCAAGGTGGATCAGCTTAGCCAGGCACTTCCACTCTAGGCAGGTCTGATTTTCTGATCCCAATATCAAGGCTGGGTTAGGCACTCCTCTGCAGGGAATGGGCTCCAAGGTGCCAGCCCATTTACAGGAGCACAGACTGATCCCACTCCTCAAGGCTCTACATACTGCCTATGCAAATCGACAGTTGCCTACACTTGGAGGACCTAGGACTTTGTCCTATGGTTCCCCCAGGGAAATTTTTTGATTCAGTGTGCTCTCCAGAGCTCCAGTCATCATCTCTGTGGAACTCTTCCTTATACTCCCAATTACCTTGTTCATACAGACTCTTCTCCCCAACTCTACAGCTGTAAATGGAGCTCTGTCACCACCACCATTCATTGTTGGGTGTAGGTTCTGTGATGACACTTAGGGTGATTATTCATTTGATTATAGAGGAAATCCTGTCTAGGTACCTCCTCTATTATTTGTTGGGGTCGTATCTAGGTACATCCTGTGGGTTTCTGGGGGGGGGTTCTCTAGCAAGAAATCTCCTTCCAGCCCTGCACTGGCTTCCTCTATCAAGATATTCATCTCTTTTCTCTCCCTTTTTGTTTCTCCTCTCACTCAACCATCTCCTTCTCTCATGATTTGTTCCCACACCTCTCCTTGGTTGCTACCTGCTATGGTCTCAATTTGCTGGTCAGATATTCTCCAATTTCTCTTCCTAGGAGAATCCCTGGCTGTCTCATTTAAGTTCCTTCTGATCCAAAGCTGTCCAGGGGTTGTGGTTTGCAACCTCAATATTCTTTGCTTCTTGTCTAAAATCCACTTACAAGTGAGTACATCCCATGACTGTCTTTCTGGACTTACGGTACCTCACTTAGGAGGACATTCTCCAAATCCATCCATTTGCCTCCATATTTTAGGATGTCATTCTTTTTTGTGATGAATAGTACTCCAGTGTACAGATGTACCACAGTTTGTTAATCCATTCTTCAAATGAGGGGCATATAGGTTGTTTCCAGGTTCTTGCTATTGTGAATAAAGCTGCTATGAATATAGTCAAAAATTCTTAGGTTAATACCTCTCAAAATGATTATCCATTCATAGAGACTGTCTGCTATTTTTTCTATATTTATACTCCAAAGAAAAATCTTTTTGGAGGAAGTAACATAGGAGCCATTTTTAGGGAAGGTCTAGAGATCACCATGCTGCCCCCTAGGATGTGATTAATTTTAACATTAAGAATTTTAGGAAAGCAATTGAAATTTCCTATAAAAATAAAATAAAACTATTAATCACATTTATATAAAATTTTTTGGATTCAGGAGCTGTCATTCTGTAATATTTAAAATGTATTTCATTTGAAAAGTGTGCTCAAGTTTTTCTAGAAAAGAATATGATAAGACTGTAATACAATATGGTTCATACTGAGAATGGTGATTATTCAGATAAGTGCATCTTCACACAGCTCCAGCTCAGGCTTCTCTTAATTTCATTATTGAGTAATGTATTCAAAAAATGATACCTGCTACAAAATCTGTACCTATGTTCCCATGCATTTTGATTGGATATTTTTTTCCTGTTTGCCAGGTGATGTCATAGTTGCTTGACTATGGCAAAAATGTCACAGAGCATAACCGGGTTCCAAATCACACACATGGTTGCGTGCTTGCCAAGTGTTTTCTGAGTATTGTCATGTGATTAAAATGGAATGGATAAGTGAGGTCTCTTGAGCAATGCCTAGGAAAACAGGAAGCATATAATGTTTCTAAAGGTCTCTGAGAACATTATAAGCAGTCATCCATATGACTACCTTATGATGGGAGTAATATGTCTCTAGTTACTCAGTAGAACATTCCTTGATAAGTGGATCAAATTAAGCTGGTCTCCACAAAAACACATGGTTAAGACTCTAGGTTAGAGGTATGTACCATGAAGGAGGAAAGAAAAACAGAAATTTTATTTATTATCAGTTTAATATCTACAAATACATATATTTCCTGGATTAACCAGATTTGCCCTATTGGAAAGATCACAGAAGTTTATATGCCAAGAACTGCCTAGACTATAACTTCCTATTTGCATACTTCACCCTCAGAAACCACAGTTGGCTCAGAGCTGTTTTAAAGACAAGTACTTATGAGAAGAACAGTAACTAGCCTCAGACTGAGATTAGAAAGTACAATGGATTTTCAGGTGCAGATTTTCAGCTTCCTGATAATCAGTGTCACTGGTAAGAGAGGGAAGGACATTTGAGCTAAGAATCCACATTACTTTTTCCTGGGGAAGTTTGAGTCTAAAATAAATATATTTCATTATTTTCTGAATATTGGATGCTATGAAGTTATTTCTGTATCTCTGTGTGTACTACCATTTTATTTTATTTTCATTGCTTTTTCCTGCTCATAGTGTCCAATGGACAAATTGTGCTCACCCAGTCTCCAGCATCCATGGCTGCATCTCCAGGAGAGAAGGTGACCATGTCCTGCAGTGCCAGCTCAAGTGTAAACTCCAATTACTTGAACTGGTACCAGCAGAAGCCAGGATCATCTCCCAAACTCCTAATTTACAGTACATCCAGCCTGGCTTCTGGAGTCCCATCTCGCTTCAGTGGCAGTGGGTCTGGAACATCGTTCACTCTCACAATCA
>PVIH01018556.1:0-14254 GCA_004025045.1 Sigmodon hispidus
CCATCCATTTGCCTGTGAATTTTAGGATATCATTTTTCCTTGCTGCTGCATAGTATTCCATTGTGTAGATGTACCACAGTTTGTTAATCCATTCTTCAGTTGAGGGACATCTAGGTTGTTTCCAGGTTCTTGCTATTACAAATAATGCTGCTATGAACATAGTTGAGCTAATACCTTTGGAGTGTGAATGTGCCTCTTTCGGGTATACACCCAGAAGTGGTATTGCTGGGTCCTTGGGGAGATTGATTCTCAATATTCTGAGAAACCACCATACTGCATTTCAAAGTGGCTGAACAAGCTTACACTCCCACCGATAATAGAGGAGTGTCCTCCTTGCTCAGCATCCTCTCCAGCATAGGCTGTCCTCTGTGTCTTTTATCTTAGCCAATCTAACAGGTGTCAGGTGATATCTTAAAGTTGTTTTGATTTGCATTTCTCTGATGAGTAAAGATGAAGAGCACTTTTTCAGGTGCCTTTCAACCATTCGTAATTCTTCTGCTGAGAATTCCCTTTTTAGATCTGAATTCCATTTTTTTGATTGGGTTATTCAAGGTTTTGGGCTCTAGATTCTTGAGTTCTTTATATACCTTAGAGATCAGTCCTCTATCAGTTGTAGGGTTGGTGAAAATCTTTTCCCATTCTGTAGGCTGTCATTTTGCCCTATTGACAGTGCCCTTTACAGAAGCTTCTTAGCTTCAGGAGATCCCACTTATTGATTGTTGGTCTTAGTGTCTGTGCCACTGGTGTTATATTTAGGAAGTGGTCACCTGTGCCAATTCATAGAAGTGTATTTCCCACTTTCTTTTCTATCAATTTTATAGTGGCTGGGTTTATGTTGAGGTCTTTGATCCACTTGGATTTGAGTTTTGTGCAGCCCCTTTGAAATCTTAAAGGCAATAGGGTCAAATGAGAGTGAGAAAGACCTTAAATAAATTTGAGAACACTAAGGAAAGAAAAAGGAAAAATTTGTGTGTAACACCACATTCCCAAGTATGGCTAGATGATAAGGTAATTAATAAAACAATCTGTAAGCAAGCATGAAGTGTTAACAGTGTTAAGTTAACACAAACTCAAAGCTTCAGGCATAAGACTGACTGCAGTGTGTGTGGGCAGAGGAAGATGAAAGTGCCCCAACGAGACAAACTTTTAGACATATATTTATTATCTACAGACTTGGTAAGCAAAGAATTGGCATGCTTTCTTAGGATTTTTTGTGTTAGTAATTGTGGTATACACCTGTAACTCTGACCTTGTTCACTACTATAAAGTTTTAGACTTAGGGCCTGTTTACAAAGTTTTTAGTCTAGTTTGAACTTGCTCTGAGGTAAAAATGAGCTAAGCATGTATAGTTTGTGTTAGATTTGAGGGTTTACAGTCTTATGGGACAACACATCTGGCTATGAAACATGTTTAGTATGTATTTTGTATGACAGAATTATATAGTTAAATGAAAAGTCATCTTTCTGATTATCCACAAATTTATGTGGTCATTAAATATCAAACATACTGCTAGAAGTTTTTAGAAAATAAAATTTAAGGTAGTAATAGATGAGCAGAATACAATTAAGCATAAGAGATTCATTGTTAAAAAAAGAAAAAAAGAAAAGGAAACAGCTAATACCTTTAAAAGTAATAGCACCAGTAAGCCTTGCATTTGGTTTACCTCCAAAGAAACCCTTGGTTCTAACGGGTCAGCCTTCTCAGGAAAGCTGAGTTCTTATTATGTATGTTAATAGATTGAAGAAATAGAATAGAAAAATTTGTTCTGACTCAGCTTACAGACTATTTTAGCAATCAGGATAAAGACGGTATAAAAGAATAGGACAGATGATGCCTGGTAAATACAGGATTCAGAGAAAAGAATGGGTCAAGCCCAAGAATAATATTCCTTCAAAATCTTAGCCATGTTTACATACTTCTTTTGGTTACTTCATTCTTGTTTCCAATTTCCTGTTAGGTGCTTGTAGCACTAGGAATGAGGATGATAACTCAAAGAAATAATTTAAAAATCTAACTTTATTTTAGTTAGAAACTTTTCAAAATCAAGTCAGTCATTTTGGGTGGGCATAAGGGATTTGCCCAGATCACATATATCACATCAAGATTAGGGGAAAGTAATATGGGGTTTACATGATAATTTTTATGTGTACTCTGTCATCTTATTTGATAGGACAAATCTATCTACAACCATAGTGAATCTTTTCTCTTAGTTATTTCTTATTTATCTGTAAATGCTCTCAGAGACACACTCAGAAGTATGCCTCTGTCTAAATTATTTTATTTCAGTCAACTTTTAAAATAAGACTAATTATCATGAGAAAACAGCATAAGCTATTTATATCTTGTAAAAATAGAATAACATCATGAGGAAATGGACTAAATATTAGCCATTACTTCTAAATAAATTAAGAAAAAATACTTCCTGTCATAAATGGAAAATTCTATCTTTTAAATTAATAGAACATAAAGTTTTCTCATAAGTCAAAATTTAATTCTATTTATTTTGTGTTTTGTTGATTTTTAATTTTTGATCAATAAAATCAATTTATATATGTATATATATACTCATTTATCATGAATTTAATATCTTTCCAGATCATATTATATTACAGATACAGCATATATTTTTTTTGAGACAGTTTCTGTGTGTAGTCCTGGCTATCCTAGAACTTGCTTTGTGACCAGGTTGGCTTAGAGCTCATAGATATACAGTTGCCTCCCAAAGGTGGACATTTCCAATGGCAAAATAAAGCCTGTTTGAAATACATTCTTTAGAAAATTCACTGGCTTTCTTTTTCAATTTAAAGCAGAATTGATTTCTTTCTTTTTTTCTTCCTTTACCACAAGATCCAGTTGTCTTTGTATTTACATCAGCTGTGAGAATAATCATGCAAACACCACCTATACCTCAGTGCCTCCATAATCTCCTTTCCTACAAATACCTGCAGGCATTCTAACCTTGCTTTACATTGCCTGGCTTACCAGTCATCCCTTTGAAATGATGGGGAAAAATTCTAGTTTTTAATTTTGCATCTTTACAAAACCAAAACATCCTGTACAACAACTCCAAAGTTTTCACTTTCCATCAAGGTAGGTGTCTTTTCCTGGACTGCTTCTCTGTTTTTATAAGATTGAACATGATGGCCAACTTCAATATAGTAATTGGCATTATAAGATAAAAAGAAAACAAAATTAAACTTTGTTTTAAAGCTATAATGGCATTATTTGTGAATAACTATGCAGTAACACTTCTTTGAAAAATATTTTACATTTATTTTTGGGGACATTATTAAAAAGTATTCGTTCACATTTTTTGCCCATTTTTTAAGTTGCATTTTAAACATTTAGTTATTGACTTTAAACATTGTGGACATTTCTTTTTTGTCAGATAAATTTTTTCTGGCAGCAGGTTGTCTCTTTACCTTGTTGCTTATTTTCTTGCTGAGCAGAAATTCTTGTTTGAATTAAACCTACCTGTTTTGGTTTCATGTTTGGGAGAGTCTTATCCAGAACAAGATAATGCATTTCAATGTCTTGAAGTATTTGTATTCTGTTTTCATCTAGTAATTCATATGTTTACATTTAAATCTTTTTTTTGCATTTAAATTTGTGTTAGATATTTTTAAATATTGAGACTATTTTGTAAATTGAAATATGAGACTCAAGCTTTAATTTTCTGCTTGTGTGTATGTACATGTTTTTAATGGAGTCAGTGAAGTAGCTGTCCTTTCCAATATATAATTGACACCCTTGCCAAGTATAAGTTGGTTGTGGATTCATGGTTCTATTTCTGGATTTGTATGGTTTCCATTGTTTTGTATATTGATTTTTGTGCAATCTCCATGCTGTCTGATTACTTGTGTTATAGGAAAATCTAAACTCAGGTTATGGTATGATGCCTTTAGATTTGTTAAGCCTCAAGATTTCTTTAGCTATTCATGTGTTTTTTTTCTTCTGTGTAAGTTTTTTTTTTTTTTTTTTTTTTTTTTAATTTTTTTTCCTAGCTCAAACTTTACCAAAGGAGCTTTTATTGGCAGATGATGGTTGCTAAATGTGGGGGTACAATAGAAACAATTTTATCATGGCTGTGGCTTCTGAAAAGCTTTCTATGCTTCTCTGAATATCAACCACTGTTCCCCTCATTCCCAGTCAACCTCCCGTTCACATAGCTAAGACTCCAAGTAATAGTAGATAGTGTTTCTGAACTTGCCTTCCTCTCTAAACAAAGTAATAACCATCGTAATTGTCATCATAGAACCTTCATCTAGCAACTGTTGGAAGCAGATACAAAAATCCATAACTAAGCTCTGGGTCAAGATCCCTATCCAGTCAAACAGAGAGGGGAAAGAGTATATTATGAGCAAGGGGGACAAAGTCATAATGAGGAAACTCACAGAGACAGCTGATCTGAGCTTTAGGGATCTCACTGATTCTGAACTGGTAGATGGAGAAACTTCATGGGATTGAACTAGGCCCTCTAAAAGCAGTTTTTGGGGCCTCTGGCAGATCTTATTCCTCCCTGGCTTTTTGGAGTTCTTTCCCTATAGAGGAATGCCTTGCTCAGCCTTAATACTAGGGGTAGTGGTGATTCTACTTCACCTTTATATGCCACAAGGTATTGATTCACTCCCCCTGGTAGCTCTTACTCTCTGAGAAGTGGTAGAGGGAGTGAGATGGTGGTAAAATTATTTTTTTTCTTACCAAATCACTGATATTTTTCATACCTAAGTAGAACATTCTCTCTATATACCAATAAGAAGATTACTAATAAATGGAACACTGGAGCAGCTGGGTAGAGATAGCTCATAACTAGACACTTGAAGCTCATTTGCTCTCTTTACAATCTTCCCAAGGAAACATTGTCCCTAACAGAATACATTAACTGCTGACATTTGAACAAGTTCACCTCTGGTGCTCATTTTGTCTTCCTTTCTAAACATCTCATTATTTCTGTTTTGCCCTCAGGAAATAAACTGAGCCCAAAGCTTATTTAATTGTGTCAAATAATATAAGAATAGTACAAGTTAGAACTGTATATTTTAGATGAAAAACAATTTACATCTTGTTAAGTAATATTTACCACAATAATGAACATTTAAATTTGTATTAGTTAAAGTCTTATTAGCATTTAAATTTTGTATGGAATTCCTCTTTAGTAAACAACAGGTTACAAAAATTTTAGAACTTAGAATATTTTTTTAAATTGCATATATGAGCTAATTTAGTTTTGTTATAAGTAAAATTTGTTAAAGTATAACAAAAGTTGAGTGTAGTAAATGAGTATACCTTGATGAAACTGTTATATTTTAATGTATTTATTACAGTAAAGCTTGGAAACATATTTTGGGTATTTAATCACTTTCTTTGCAAAGCTACATTTTATATATAATAATGTTCTCTGTAAAACAACTTGCAGGATTGAAAATAAATTATTTAAAAATAGCTTTCTGTGTTTTTCCTCATCTGTATTCTTTTTTGTATTTTCTTTATACAAAGTTATTTACCTCATCTTTGGTTTCCAGGTGATATAAATTTGTGGGACAGTAGGAACTGACTGGCACAGCACAATAATCAAACAACACATTCTTCAGCATTTTCAGAACAGAAATAGAACATCTTAACTTTTGGAGGAAAATACTAGGTTAAAGGTAGAACTATGATTTATAATCTTCTCAAGTCTGTGAAGACACTCAATAAGCACAAATTAAAACAAGATATAAATTAATTATAACTGAATAAATATAGCAAATATATGACCTATTTACCAATTTTTTTTCTTCCCATTGCTCAAAATATGTCTACAGAATGAACTTAAATTTTTGAAGTTCATCAATTTTTATTTTTTAAAACTATCATACTTTTAAATGATTAAAATATTAAATTACTTTAATGCTCATAATGGGATTTCTGTTGCTGATATTTCTATTTGAATGATAAAGTTTAAAGTAGAAAAAGTCTTCATAACAGTTTTAACATTTTTAAATTATCTATATTAATTATATTACTTATCATGTAAATGTGATAATACATATTATAAATCATTGAATAAGATAATAGTTTCACTAGTTTTAAATTGCAGTAGACACTGAAATTATTATTTACACAAATTTCAATATTTTAATTGATAATTAGTTAAGTAAACAAATGTCTGTGATTATCAGTTTGATGAAGTAGGTGTGTAAATATTTTCTATGAAATTAATGTATTTATCCCTATTTAATATTAAAAATAACACAGTAGTCAGTTGGTTTATTTAAAAAAATATGGTGTTGCAGGAAGTTTCTATATTCTGCCTGGCCCTTCAGTAGCTTATAAAAGGCTTAATATTAATTACAAACTGTTTGGTCTATGGCTCATTGTATTACTAACTAGTTTTTCATCTTAAATAAATCCACTTCTATTAGTCTATGTATTGCCACATGGACATTGACTTACTGGAAATTGACTTACTGGGACATTCACATCTTGTTTTTTGTGCAGATGGAGTGTGTTTCTCCTGACCCTGCCCTTTTTCTACCTTTATCTCTCTTGTATTTTTGTACTGACTGTATCCTGTCTTGCCATAGACCAGAACAGCTCCTTAATCAACCAGTGGTAGCAACACATATTACAGCATTATAGAAATACCATCCCATAGCAGAATGCTATAATTAAAGGTGGCAAATATTTTATTCGATAAACAAAGAGGAACTATATAAAACATACATTGTCTTAATTTAGGATATTTGTACTTAATAAAGTTTTTAAAGGCCTCTATATAAAAATAGACTCAAAGATGATGTGGATCTAAAAGGAAATGTGTGTGTTACATACAAACTAATAAGGTATGTACTTATATATATATATATATATATATTCATGAACTTACTTTCTTCAGATACGAAAATGTCACTTCAAAAACTGTATCAGTGATATTAAGAATGATTGGCTTTAGTCTAGAGAAATTGTTCTTAACCACTGGATCATGACCCCGTTGTGTCAAAGAACCTTTTCACAGAAGTCTCATGTCACACATTCTACAAATCAGATATGTACATTTTGATTCAAAGCAGTTATGAAGTAACAATGGAAATAATTTTATGTTTAGAGATCATCACAGCATTAGGAACTGTATTAAATGGTAAAAACATTAGAGATGTTGAAAAACTCTAAAGTATATGATTTCTGATTATGAGACTTTATCAAATTTCTAAACCTTTTCTGACTATAATAGAAATAAATAATGGAAAATAGATGAGCAGAGTGACGACAACATCAAAAAGAGTTATACACTAAAATGGTCATTTCAATATATCTTCAAGTGTTTTGTGGTAATTTCTTTATATGAACAATCATCATCAATACATTGTCACAGGAAGATCTAATAAAACTCCTAGCATGTTCTCTATTCACAAGAGTCATAATTCAGTTTGATTCATTTTTGTCATCATTGCTTGCTAGTCTTCTTTTTTACTGACACATTGTGAGCTAAATTAATGGCTGCTCAGATACATTTGTAAATCCAAATTTTTTTTCTTATGTAGAAAATAAATATGACAGTGAAGCTCATCTTCCAAAGAGAAGGAAAATATCCTCTTCTACATCTCAAACAATTTGACAAAGACTGGCAAAGAAACAATGAGTTAGATTTTAAAAGTATTTCATTTTTTCTCAGCTTCACTTGAGAAATGTGTTTAAAAATCTCCTTTGAAAGACAGACACAATATTGATGAGATAAGGAATACTGAGGTCTTTGCTTTAAAAGCTTAGAAAGCTCTCAGTGGTATTTCTGATAGTTCACTTTAGCAGAAAGTTGCTTTGAATACAATGTATTTGGTCAAAATAGGGAAAGACAGTCATTAATATAGCAACATCCAAATTTGGAGAAAATTTTAAAAAGTGGCTGAGGCGTGGATGCAATCAAATCACTTTAGGCCTCTGACAATGTTCTAAAAACCACTGACATCCTAGAAGAGCAGCTCATAGCAGGCAGGCAGAACTTGTAGGCTAGAAACAGAGAAAATATTTAACAGCAGGAGGTCTGCTACATGGATCTGTGCCCTGATGGGACAGTGATGAGAGTTGGCAGGGATAATCAGCAGGCGGTACAGATAAGCAGATTAGAGCAGGCTGACAAGGAACAATTACCAAAGATGTGTTAATCACTCCCTTCTCATTCTTCCTCATATTCCTGTGAGGCCCATAGAAATTAATACACCAGAATTAGGAGAGATAATCTAGTTTCAGAAATGCCTAATTTACAACTAGCCTGTGGGAGAATTTGCCCTTACAATGCACTCAGTTCTCTACCTTTTATTATGAGGTATTTTTATTAACATTGGTATATCATGGAAGTGCCTTGCTCAATTAATAAACATAATTGAATCTAGACTGTTATTGCCTGCCATATAACATACCAGGGGAAATACTTATTTTTGACAAATGACATTTTTTTCCTACTGAGTTTCAAATTTAGTTTTAAAATATGACAATTACATAAAGGTAAATCTATATTATTTAGGAATCAGACTAATATAAACTACTTCTTTCCCTTGATGTGTCCCTAGATCCATGCAATTTGTTTGTGGATTACTGTTTTTTTTTTTTTATTGATTGTTATAAATAACTCTTTGATGTTCTTTGTTACATAACAGTTAAGTAAGATAAAACTTCCATCTTGCCAATGATTTTATTATGTTTATTTAAACACATTTACTCCATTATTGTTTACACAGTGAGAACACTAGCCACACGATGTGTTCGACATAGTAATGAGAATAAACTAAGGTGTTACACATTTGTAAAGAGAAACTCTTTGTTAGCTCAAGGTGCTACTTTTACCTTTGTGCTAAGCTTTAATTTTCATGTCTAGAGATCTGTCAAAGACAAAGACAGTGCTGAGTTTTTATTGCTCAGTTTGTTAAATTCCCCTTAAGAATGTATGAGTTCCCAGAAAAGAAAAAGAAAATAGACTTAAAACCATTTTTTTTTCATTTAAATGTATGCACATTGGTTTTCTTTAAAAGTTTATCATTAGTATAGAAAATCCTAGAACTTATTTGCAAATACTCACCAACCTGAGATATGCCTTCCCAAAAGTGACTTGTAGTTGTCTTTACTCATACATTTTAATTACTTTTCTGTTGCTGTGATTAAATACAATGACCAAAGCAACCAACAGAAGAAGACTATATATTGGCTTATGGTTCCATAGTTTAGAATGCCAATGTTGAGAACAACAGTTGAACAGGCAACAAAAAGGTGGCAGGATCAGGGAGCTGAGAGCTCACATCTGGAACTACAAGCAAAGAGCAGAACTGCTGCCAGTGGTATGAGATGTTTAATTTTGAAACCCATTTTCAGCAAAGCACTCCCTCTAGCAACACTGTACCACCTAACCGTCACAAATCATTCCATTAACTTTGAACCAAGTATTCAAATTCATGAGACTATGGAAAATATTATATTTTATCATGGTTTTATTAAAATCAGATTCATTAAAATCTCCATATTTTCTTATTATATATATTATAATCTATCTATTATTAGCAGAATATGACATGTATGATTTGAGAATATGATTTATTTTATATACAAATGAGTATATTACAATAAAAACTAGAAAATATACCTTTTTCTAAAGCATATTTTCTAAAGTATATATTTTTCTAAAGGATGAGATAAAAATAAAGGTTGCAATGCAAATTAAAATAATAATTATAAATAAACCATATACAATTTCTTAAGAAATTATATAAAGGCTATGAAATGAATAAACAATCCCATTTCCAAGCATTACTGAACATATACGATACATAAAACCTGAAAGGGAGTTAGAAATACAGGATATTTTAGGGCAAGACATTAACAAGTAGATAAAAATAAGTGTTCTTATAGTGAGTTAAACACACCACTATTCAGCAAACTTCTAAGGACAGAGAAAAAATACTCAATGAAATGATCATCTTCAGGCCATTTCTGAAACTGACTAGATTTACTCGGACAACTCTTCGCCCAGTTTAGGTTTATGGAAGAAGCTCAGATCAAGGAGAATGGGAGAATCAGAGATCGGCCAACAGCCAGAAAAAGGCAAAGAAAAGATAAGCAGTCTGAAAGAAGCAGAGACCAACAGAACTGCCTGGAAGAAACATGAGCAACTAAGTTATGCCAGGAGGTACAGACTAACTGAGCCATTGGGAAAGAATATTCTTCATCCTATTGCTCTGCCTGCAGGCAAAGCAGTGTTTCCAGCTTTCCAGCTTCTATGAGCTGTTGCACATGCTGGAATGGACTTTGGTGATACAGTTATCTTTGAATCATTTATGCTCCTGTAGGTAAACTCTCACCCATATATCTTTAACACCAAAACTTGTAGTTCACCAATGAGTTTTAAGCCACTGTGCTAATAGTACTTACTTTGGTCACACCTTGGTTTCCTATCTTGGGTGATTGGATAGCTATTCACATCTCTCAAGAATACTGTCAAAAATCATTATGCTTAAAAATAATCTATCTGTCATGCTTACCATAACCTGTCTCTTAGTAGTTAAGAGACACAGTCTGTACAAATATATACTCACTGAATGTGAGAAAAGATATACTATTATCTACATATAAAGAACCATAATTAATAAAAAATGCATATATAATAATGTAGTAAGCCTAAGTTAAAGCAATTATTGTCTGGTTCCTTCCACAAGCATTGTGCCACCATATCACTAGGATATTAAGAAGGCAGTATACCACTGTAGATAAAAGATTTGTGGCTAGCATGGTGGCCACATTTCTCTTTGGAAAATGTGCAGAGATAAAGGCCCTATAGTAGAAACATTCATGTTTATTGAGTTCTATAGATATTATCTATAAGTGATCTTTAATATTTCACCAATAAAAATAATGAAAGAGAATTGCACATAGGATTATGACACAGAGTGTATATTTTCTAAAATATCGCATTGTACCTTATAGACTTGTCTAATTGTCATGTACTTAGTAAATTAAGGCAAAAGCAATTGAATGGAAAGTAGTAACGTTGTTTAAGAGCTGTGTTGACTAATAAACAACACAATTAATATAGGAAGCATAATTCAAACACTAGGTAAAGCTATCTCCTTTCCAATTTTCAGGACTCTTCTTTATTCTAGTAAGGAATTTGAAGCATACAGGTGAGGATTTCTCTTGTCATGACTTATATTTAAGAACCACTTGAGTGTTACTATTTTCTTATTATTCCTACTTCTACATTTTTCAATAATGAAAATTCTCTATTAGCTGCATGTGACTTAGTGATAGAGGACAAACATAACATTCACTGGACTCTGATTTTTGTTTTTATTCCTAGTACTGTATAAAGCAGGCATCATGGTTTTATGCCTGTAATATCTGAACTAAGAAAGTAGAGACAAGGATGTCAGTATTTAAGGCGACACCTACTTCTTAATGTGTATAGAAAAAGTTACCTGAGGCTGTGTTCAAATTTTTTTTTCTAAAATTTACTTACCATAATGATTACAATGTTATAGTTCATCTGTGTATTCAAACATTGTTATTAAGTATCTAGTATATATTATATATTGTTTTAAAGGCTAAGTATCAAGAAACTGAAGAAAGAAAACTTTTAATTTTGTTGACTTTAGAAGATAAAAATGAATAAGAAATTTAATTTTAATGCTTATAAATGATCCCATATGGTAAAAATTAATAGTACAGAGAAAAAATAGAAAAGGTTATTTTGGGGGAAAGCATTTTGAACCTCCTTGAAGCTACTAATTTTTTCCACTCATTTTAGTAAATAACATAAGGACATTTTACAGATTTTACATAGTAATAGTAAAACCTCATTTAATTATTTATAGACTCCAAGTATAAAGTAATATCAGATAAAATAACTATTATTGATTCTGCAGAAAATACAAGGATATAATTATGGACATGCTATTTAGTAACACTGACCTGTAAAAGTAAATGTTTACAACATGTTGCAGTATCTTTCTTGAGTAAGTCATTGGAACCAAGAATATTATTCCTTCTCAATTAAGGTGACATCCATGTTTTTCATTTTTATTAAGTCACAGATGAAAAGATTTTTAGAAGCAAATAATTTTATTTCAAGTTGATTTTATGTTATATCCTCTATTAGCCAGAATGAATTCTCTCTTCAAGGAAGAATAATTAGCTCCACAAATTCAGTTAGCATTGCTATCTCCCATCTTATGCATTTGTGATATTTCAGAGGCTTTTACTGGGCACAATACATCAATACAATAACCAAGAACTGATGACAAAGAATGATTTATGGCAGAAAGTGGCAGTTAGATTATAAAAACATATTTTTACAAAATTTGTACATAATTTACATATTTTCAGAAAGCAATACACATATTTGTTATTTTCTAAAAGATTACTGAGACTGTGCAAAACATTCATGGAGAGCTGCATGTAAGGGCTAATTTAGGATAAATAAGAAATTGATTGTATTTTTTTGTTTCAGTGAAATTCTGACTAAATTGAAATGAAAATAAGTATGTAATATTTTAATTTTTTTAAAAAATGTGCATTGAAGACAAGAACTTCTACAGGTAACTGTATATATTGAAAGTAATATCATTATTATTTGCAGAAATGAAGCACCCAAAACTTACATATAAAAATAGGAAAACTTACTCCCATTATAGGTGAAACATATAAGTCCATTTTTCATCATTAATATTTGGACAAATATTTCAATCATCACACTTCATAAAATCTATTATTTTGATAATTTTTAATGTAAATGGAAGTTTGTAGTATATAAAATTTGATTCTATTATTGTTAAATTTCTAAAATATAATCCTAAGATTTACAAATAACAGTACTCATGATGGCAGTGTGCCATTATCCTTGTTCTATAGTGCAGTAATGTATGGAACAAACTAAAATTATTTTATCTAATATTTTGGCATTAATGTGGTTTTCATTTTGAATTATAAAGATATTTATAATTTTAATATATACATATATATCACTGATTAATATATTGACCTTTTAAAATGGTTGAATTACTTTTATTTAGTTTTTAATTTTTCAAGGTGGGCTTTGTGATTCAAGATTTCATCATACAAACCCACTTATCAGTGTGCTCAATTTATAGCCCAGATTTTTCTCAGAAACATTATAGTCGTTTTTCCTCAGCCTCCTAAGTACTGGGAAGGCAGTCAAGTTTCATAACTTAATGATGACAAATGCATTTTATACTAAATATGAATGTACCTTCAGTAAATATTTAAAACAATTTTCATAAAGCATGTATCCTAATTAATTTTTCTATCTGTTCCTTACAGCAGAGGAGAAGTTATTTCAAGTCCTAGCCAAGAGTACATGGTGAAAAGCCTTTGCAGCTGTTCTATGGTACTATACTATGCTTTAATTTTCATTATGTGTGATGAAAATCCTTAGTAGGTGTTCTATGTTTACTATGCTGTGGATTAATTTGCATTTGCATTGTGTCCGTGTAATGCATTTGGTTTTTTTGTTTGTTTGTTTGGTTTGTTTTTTTTTGTTTGTTTTTTTTTTTTTTTTGCTTCTTTAAGTAATCTGAGTATCTAGGACTGAGCATAAGATAAGGAGATTGAGGAAATGATTGGAGGTAATTATTCCTCTATCATATCCATTTTTTGGATTTTCTTTTTTTTTCTTCTTCTTTATTTTGTATTTATCAAAAAAACAGTAAAAAGAATTTAAAAAAAAAAATGCCGAAGAGTTAACAATAACTATACAGAGGATAAGAATCATAAGCATGGCTTATCAAGGGTGGAAATGCAAATAAGATTACTACACATATATTTTCTTTGTGTTCAGCTTTCCCTCTGAATTTTTTTTTCCATCCCTGTATATCCTTATTGAAGGTCTCCTCCCCCTCCCACCACATCTGATCATTTTTCTTCTCTGCAACTCCCCATCCCCTCCCTTGGCAGGGAGCAGACAGTCCTATGGTCACACTGGCCCAACAATGCTTAGATCAGTCTTCACTCCCGGCCAAATCCAGTTTTGTCCCCCCTCCCTCAAGAGTGAGTCAGGTGTTCCTATAGATGGACTGGGGTTTGAAGGGTCAGTCCAGGATGTTTCTGATCCCAAGCTATTCAGTGGTTGTGGTTTGCTGCTTGGGAATGTTTGGCTTTTTTTTTCTTGTTTGTTTGTTTAGAGACCACTAGTGAGTGAGTACATCCCCTGCTTATCTCTCTGAGTTGATGATACTTCGCTCAGGAGGATATTCTCCAAATCCATCCATTTGCCTGT
>PVIH01018556.1:19919-38274 GCA_004025045.1 Sigmodon hispidus
TATTTATCAAAAAAAAAAACAGTAAAAAGAATTTAAAATGCAGAAGAGTTAACAATAACTATACAGAGGATAAGAATCATAAGCATGGCTTATCAAGGGTAGAAATACAAATAAGATTGCTACACATATATTTTCTTTGTGTTCAGCTTTCCCTATATATCCTTATTCAAGGTCTCTTCCCCTCCCAACACAATCTTAAAATGAAATACATATAAAGATACAAGAATCTTGCAGTAAACCAAATAGACTTGACCCCAATATTCTGAAGTGTCTGGTCCAGCCTAGCCATGAGGTCCAGACTTGCAGTTCAGCAGCTGCTTAGTCTTAAATAGTCACCTAAAGGTTTATGTTAATTACAAGCTGTTTGATCTATGGCTCACGCTCATTACTAAGAAGCTCTTAACAACATAACTTACTTATATTAATCTATGTATTGCTACATGTTACATGGCTTTTCTTGTGTTCAAGTACACCTTGCTTTCTAGAGCTTCTCCTTGACTCCACACTTTATCTCTGAATATATTTCCTACCTGCCTCTAAGCTGACTGACCATAGGCCAAAACAATTTCTTTTTTAACCAATGGTAATAAAGCATACTCACAGTTTACAGAAAGATATCCCACATCACTTTCCCTTTTCTGTCCAATCATAAAATGTTTCAATTTCAACATAATAAAATTACAAGTAGCAAAACAGTTATCAAGCAAAAATTACAGTTTATATATGTAGTCTATTTGTATTTAGCAGAATTAAAGAAATATTTAATCATTTATTTTATCTTTGTGAGGTTCAAGTTTTGTGTCTAATTTACCTTTTATTTTACTAAGAAAAATTGTAATTATCTAGTCTTCAGCTATATATAGGACCACAGAAGGATATAATATTACCTGCATAAACAGGATGAGCACTTTAAGCAACTTTCAAAATTCTGGAATTGTCAGAGACAATGGATTGCCTGGAGAGTCACTCAATCTTTCTTTATAATGGAGGGGCATCCATCTTCAGCCCATAGGCTTGGAGTCTCTGGCAAACCTTTTAGTGAAGCAGGAAATTTGAAGAATGGTTCTGCCTATTTTGGCAAGGTTTGCCAGTCACTTCTCCCTGAATCCTGTATTGTTGTGAATATGGGCCAGAAGTCTGACCTGCCTGCAGTGACTTATTACCCCCCCACCAAATGACTCAGTTGCTTATATTAATTTTATGCTGTTTGGCCTATGTCTCAGGCACATTGCTAGCTAGATCTTTCATCTTAATTCATCCCGTTTCCATTAATCTACCTGCCACATGACCCATGGTGTTGTCCAGCTCACTTGGGTCCTACATGCTTCTTCTTTGGCAGCTGGGTGGAGACTGCCTTAACTCCACCCTCCTCCTACCTCTGTCAGCTCTGATTCCTTCATCTACTTCTACAGTTCTCCACACAGGTCAAAACAGCTCCTTTATTTACAGAATGATATTCATTGCATACAGAGAACAATCCCACCACACTGTATAATGTCTGGCAGTTTTCTCTGTATAGTAGGAATGTGAAGGACCTGCTTGGCCTTTTTTGGAAAAGTTCAGTGGCCCTATTTCTATGGGTTCTACATGTCCAGTTTATACAGCGTACTGTCAAACAGTAGAGGCAAAATCAATTTCTTGTCCAGTGGCCAAACTTTGCCACAAAGAAATTAAACTCCACACAAAGTTTATTCAATATTCATCATCTTCTTGAAGTATATTGTTGCTATCAGGAGAATACATGCCCCACTGTCCACAAAAGTCTAAGTTTTTAAAGTATTTTAAATACCATATTCTATAGACCTTTGAGGTGTTCAGATTATCAAATTAAAATATATCTTTGTATATCTAAATTACCTACCTAGGTAAATTTGATTACCATATATGATTGATTATTAATCTGTATTTATTTAGTAAGCATTACAATTTTAAATAAATTGCATAAATATAATATCTTTAAAAACATTAGAAATATACATGCAGTGTAACAAAATTAACCATAAAATTTTATAAGTAAACTAAAATTTATATTAATGCAAAATACTTAAAATAGTTACTTTTTAAAAGTAGATTTAATATTCTACCCTTTTAAAATATCATGTTTATATCCCCTTTTCCTATTTTAGGAAGAGATTGACTATGGCCAATAACCAAACCCTCTAATCACATATGAACATCCATAATCTATTTAGGGGAATGTGGGCATAGTTTTCTAAACTTTTTTTTCTGCTGATTGTAGGTTCTAGTAATCTTTGAGGGACCCTGAGGCTGTATCACCTTTGTCAGAAGCCTTGAAACTAATGTGGATTTGGGACAATTTGTAATATCTCTCCCCATCAAAGATTTATCAGGGGTCTTTCTCAATCAAACCATATTAGCATGGATACAATGCATAGGTTTTTATTTTCTGTGGATCTAAAGCAGAACCTCTATTCCAAAGCAACTATTCGTAGATCCAAGTTTTCACCTCAAGATACCTTAAAAATATATATGTTGATTTATCTTAGCAGCCTTTACAAACAAATGTCTTTCTGGAATTTAGTTAATTTACTGTTAAAAATTAAAAAATATATTATAATATACATATCCTAGACTGCATTTTTTATATTTATGTAGCTATTTTATATTATTTTTGCTGTCTTTTTAAAGACTTTATTTTTAAAACTTCAATTTAGTATAGAACTACCTTTGCTTCTTCTTTTTTCTCTATTCCAAGTCTATGTACATTTTTTACAAACATCCTATACCATTTAGGAGTTTTCTTCATTCAAATCTGTTCTATTGCATATCTTTAATTATTAATTAATTGTGTGGCTAGGACCTTTGTCTACTGACTCTGCTCTTTTGGCCTTTCAACATGTGGGGAGGTGCCAATCAGCCAAACTTGCCTTTCCAGTTTTGGAAAGCAATATAAAGTAGCATTGAGCTGAGCTGTGTCTTTAGGCTCATGAATATTCTCCCAAACATGCAAGCAGTGACTGGAAGAAGCTTTTTTGTACCACAGCCTGTGGAAATCAGCCACACTATTTAGCACATAGTGGCTAGTCCTTCAGATTTCCTGCTTCACTGAAAGGTTTGCCAGAGATCTTGGCCTATGGGCTGAAAATGAATGCCCCACAATTATAAAAGAACATTTTGTGACTGTCTAGACAGACAGATGTCATCTTTGTAATTTCTAGATTTTGAAAGTTGCTTCCATTTCCTGTTAACTTGGCTAATATTATATCTTTTCGTGGTGTTTGATGTAGTTGAAGATTATATACTTAAAAGAATAGTTTTCTTTAGTTATTATAAAAGGTATATTATATATAAAACTTTAGACTTACAAAAATAAGGTATATAATATTCTATTTTCTTTAGTTTTGATAAATACAAATGGACTAGACATTGTTACTGTAATTTTTGGTTGATAGCAGTTTTGTTATATATAATTTTGCTATTTTGAAATTGAAGCTTTCCTTCTTGATTTGACAAAAAAATGAGAAGTGATTTGGAATATCTTTCAATTTGCTCTGAATATTATTAATTACCACAAGAACTGCCTTGGCTTGTGGCAGGCATCTTAGAAGTAGGCAGATAAATTGGAGCATAAATAGGGGAAGGAGGGCAGAGTCAAAGAGACATCATCCAGCTGCCCACAAATCAACATGTAAAAGTAACTCAGGTAAGCCACAGGCTACATGTCAAGACAGATTAATGGAAATGGGTTGAATTAAAATGAAAGAGCTAGCTAGCAATATACCAGAGCTATAGGCCAAACACTATGACATAAATATAAGCTTTTGTGAGATTATTTGGTGCTATGAGGACCTGAACCTCTGGAGAGGTCAGAAACCTCATATAACACTTGCCCTATATTTAAGCTGCCTTGATATAGGCCAAAACAATTTTTTATTAACCAGTGGTAATAAAGCATATTCATAACTGACAGAAAGATATTCCATCAGAATAACACCTGAATTCTCAATGGAAATTAAGAGAGCAAGAAGGTCCTAGAGAGAATTATGCAGACATTAAGAGACCACTGATACCAGCCCAGACTACTATACACAACAAAACACTCAATTATCATAATTGGAATAAACAAGCCACAAAACATACAGAACAAAAAAAAATTAAGAACTGCAAAAGAAAAAGGCCTACTTAACTATAAAAGCAGATACATCAGAATAATACCTGCCTATTCATTAGACACAATGAAAGCAAAAAGTCCTGTTCAGAAGTTATACAGATACTAAAAGAGCATGGCTGCCAAAGTAGACTACTATGCGCAGCAAAACTATCAATCACCATAAATGGAATAAACAACATATTTCATGACAAACTCAGACTTAAACAACACCTATCCACAAATCTGGCCCTTCACAAATCATTAGAGAGAAAACTCCAAACTAAGGATCCCAGATACACCCATGAATGCACAAACAATCAATTATCCCACAGAAGAAAAGCCCAAATACAAGAAATACATAAAAGTTACCACCAAAAATAACAGGATATAGCAATCAGTTGCTTATCCCTTAATATCAATGGAATCAATTCACCTATAAAAGACACACACTAACACAATTGGATACAAAAACAGAAGCCATTCTTCTGCTGCATACAAGAAGCATACCACAACTTTAAAGACAGACACAGACTCATAGTAAAGGGTTGGGAAAAGATTTTCCAATCATATGGCCCTAAGAAACAAGCTGATGTTGCCATCATAATATCTAACAAAGTGGACTTCAAACTAAAATCAATTAAAAGAGACCAGGATGGATATTACTTATGCATCTCAGGAAAAATTGGTCAAGATGAGATTTCAATCCTTAATATCTATGCCCCTAATATAAGGACATCTATCTATGTAAAAGACACAATACTAAAGTTCAAATCC
Organism: Sigmodon hispidus; assembly: GCA_004025045.1. NCBI lineage: Eukaryota > Metazoa > Chordata > Mammalia > Rodentia > Cricetidae > Sigmodon > Sigmodon hispidus. The sequence goes on from PVIH01018556.1 coordinate 24,805, forward strand.
CACATCAACTCTCACACTTCAATAATGGGGGATTTCAACACTCCACTTTCACAACTGGATAGGTCTACCAGACAGAAACTCAACAGAGAAATAAGGAGTTTAACAGAATTATGATGGAAATGATTTAATAGATATTTACAGAAGCTTCTACCCAAATGCAAATGAGTATACATATTTCTCAGCACTACATGAAACTTTCTCTAAAATTGACCACAGAATTGTTCATAAAACAAGGATCAATAGATACAAAGAATTGGAAATGATCATATCTATCATATCAGGCCACAAGGGCCTAAAGTTAGAATTCAACACCATCAAAAGTCACAGAAAGCCTCCCAAGTCATGGATACTAAACATCACTCAAAGGAAACACTCCTGGGAAAAGAAAAAAATAAAGAAAAAAATCAAAATCTTCCTAGAATTTAGCAAAAATGAATCTACAATGTACAAAAATTTATGGGTCACAATGAAACTCTTAAGAGGAAAATTCATAGCACTAAATGCCTATATGGAAAATGTAGAGAAATCCCACACTAGAGAACTAACAGCACAGCTGAAAGCCTTAGAACAATTAGAAGCAAATTCACCTAGAAAGGCAGGAAATAATCAAACTTAGAGCTGAAATCAATACAGTTGAAACAAAAAGAATAACACAAAGAATCAGTGAATCAAAGAGTAGGTTCTTTGAGAAAGTCAACAAGCTAGATAAACCCTTATCCAAACTAACCAAAACGCAGAGAGAAAATCTCCAAATTAACAAAATCAGAAATGAAAATGAGACATAACCAAAGATCCGTAGGAAATCCAGAGAATTATCAGGTCATAATTTGAAAATCTATGCTCCACAAAAATGGAAAACCTAGAAGAATTGGAAAGCTTTATGGACAGGTACCATTGACCAAAATTAAATCAAGATCAGATTAAATACCTAAACAGACCTATAATCCTGAATAAAATTGAAGTTGTCATTAAAAGCCTACCAAGTAAATAAAAGCCCAGGTCCAGGTGGTTTCAGTGCAGAATTCTAGCAGACATTCAAGGAAGAACTATTACCAGTACTTCTCAAACTGCTACACAGTTGAAACTGAAGGAATATTGCCACACTCTTTTTATGAGGCAATAATTCTCCTAATACCAAAGACACTCAAAGAAACATTGCAGAAAGTGAATTACAGACCAATTTTCCTATGAATATTGATGCAAAAATTCTCAACAAAATTCTGGCAAACTGTATACAACAACACATAAATAATATCATACAACATGATCAAGTAGGCTTCATCCCAGAAATGCAGGGATGGTTCAACATATGAAAAACCATAAATGTCATCCATCATATAAACAATTTGAAGGAGAAAAACCTCATGATTATATCCTTAGATACTCAAAAAGGCTTTGACAAAATCCAATACTCCTTTGTGATAAAGTCCTGGAGAGATCAAGAATACAGGCAAATTATCTAAATATAATAAAGGTGATCTATAGGAAGCTGACAGCCAACATCAAACATAATGGAGAAAAACTCAAAGCAATCTCACTAAACTGACACAGTTGTTCTCTCTCCTTACCTATTCAATATAGTTCTCAAAGTTTTAACTAAAGAAATAAGAGAACAAAAGGAGATTAACAAGAAACAAATTGGAAAGGAAGTGAAACTATCTTTATTTGCAGTTGATATGATTGTATACATAAGTGACCCACAAAATTCTACCAGGAAACTTCTACAGCTGATAAACACCTTCAGCAAAATAGCATGATACAAATTAACTCAAAGAAATCATTAGCCCTCCTATAAACTAAAGATAAAAGGGCTGAAAAAGAAGTAAGGGAAACATCACCTTTATAATAGCTGCAAACGGCATTAAATACCTAGGAGTAACTATAACCAAAAAAGTAACAGATCTATTTGACAAAAACATTAAATCACTCAAGAAAGAAATTGAAGAGGATATCAGAAAATGTAAAGTTCTCCCATGTTCCTGGATAGGTAGGATCAACATAGTAAAAATGGCAATTCTACAAAAAGCAAATTACAGATTCAATGCACTTCCCATCAAAATATCAACACAATATTTTATGGACCTTGAGAAAACAATACTCTATTTCATTTAGAATAACATAAGCCAGGATCACCGAAACAATTTTGCTCAACAAAGGGACCTCAGGAAGTATTATCATCCCCGACTTCAAATTATACTTTAGAGCTACAGTAAAAAAAAAAACCAGCCTGATACTGGCATAAAAATAGACATGAGGGTGAGCCAAAGCTGTTCAGTGGTTGTGGTTTGCAGCTTGGGCATGCTTTGCTTTTTTCTTGTTTGTTTGTTTGTTTGTTTAGACTCCACTAATGAGTGAATATATCCCCTGCTTATCTTTCTGTCTGACACCTTGGATCCCACTCTCCCTAGAGGAACGACCGACTCACTCTTTAGGGAGAGGGGAGAAAACTACATCTGCCAGGAGTGGAGACTGAACTAAGCAATATTGGGGCAGTGGGACTATGGGCTTGCCTGCAGCCTGCCCAGGGATGGGATAGGGATTTGTGGAGAAGAAAGAATGACCTGATGTGGTGGGAGGGGGAAGGGACCTTGAATAAGGATATACAAGGTTAGAAAGTGTGACTTCTTTGTTCATAATAATAATAATAAAAAGGAAAAAAAATAGACTTGAGGAACAATGGAATTGGATTGAAGAGCCAACATTAACCCCAAAAACCTATGAACACCTGATCTTTGAGAAAGAAGCCCAAAATATTCAATGGAAAAAAAATGATATCTTTAACAAATGATGTTGCCATAGCTGGATGGTAGTGTGTAGAAAATGCAAATAGATCTAAGCCTATCACCCTGCACAAAACTCAAATCCAAGTGGATCAAAGACCTCAACATAAACCCAGCCACACAGTACTTGATAGAAAAAAGTGGGAAATGATCTCCAATGCATTGACACACATGACCACTTCCTAAATATAATACCAGTGGCACAGACACTAAGAACAACAATAAGTGGGACTTCCTGAAACTGAGATGATTTTGTAAAGCTGAGGACACAGTTAATAAGACAAAATAACAGCCTATAGAATGGGAAAAAAATTTCATCAACCCTACAAGTGACAGATGACTGATGTCTAAAATATATGGAGAACTCAAGAAACTAGAGCCCACAAGCTTAAATAACCCAGTCAAAAAATGGGATTCAGAACTTAAAAAGGAATTTTCATCAGAGGAATTATAAATGGCTGAAAGACACTTGAAAAGGTGCTCAACTTCTTTAGCCATCAGAGAAATGCAAATCAAAACATCTTTGAGATACCTACTTAGACCTCTCTGAATGGCTAAGATTAAAAACACAGATGACAACCTATTGTGGAGAGTGTATAGAGCTAGGGGTACACTCCTCCATTGCTGGTGGGACTGTAAACTTGTTTAGTCACTCTGGAATGCAGTATGGTGGTTTCTTAGAAAACTGGGAATCCATCTCCCCAAGGATCCAGCAATATCACTTTTAGGCCTAACTCTAAAGATGCACATTTGCACCCCAAAAGTATAAGCTCAACCATGTTCATAGCAGCATTATTCATAATAGCAAGCACCTGGAAACAACCTAGATGCCCCTCAATGAAGAATAGATTAATAAGCTGTGGTATATCTACACAATGGAGTGTTACTCAGCAGTAAGAAAAAATGATATTCTAAAATTTGAAGGCAAATGGATGCATATATAGAATATCCTCCTGAATGATATATCACAACCCCAGAAAGAGAGGCAGGGATGTACTCATTTATTTGTGGACTTTAAACAACAACAACAAAAAAATGAATTCCCAATCTGCAAACCACAACCACTGACCAGCTTGGGAACTGAGGCACCTTGGACCAGCACCTTGGAGCCCATTCCCTCCATAGGAACACCTGACCTAATCTTGATGTTGGGATGAAAAAAGTGCATCTGCCTGGAGTGCATACTGAATTAAGCCTCTTTGGGACCTTGGGACCTCCTGCCCTTGCTGGGGAGGAGAAAGAACATGGGGAGAAGAGGGAGTGACTGGAAGGGGTGTTTAGCAGGAGGGAGTTTGAAAAAGGGGATACATGGATAAATACATAGACTTTATTCATAATAATAATAATAAATTAAAAATATATAAAAAGAAAACAAAAAATATTTTATATTTCATTTTGTCAGTTTTCTACTTCACTTCCAGAGTTTATGAACAATAAAGAAAAACCATAACTAGATTTCAGCATTATCTATGTATCAACACAATGTTTTTATTATCATGTAAGCTTCATATTATTGACCTGTAAACTACTATTTATTTACTTTCTTGGGTGCTAATGTTTTAAAAGAGTAAATAAAAATATAACTTTCTTAAACGTGTACCTATCGGGAAATGTGTATAAGTAATTACCTGCACAGACAATATCCTGCTTAGAAACATTCATGGGCACTTTTTTGCTATTCAACTGAGAATCAAATAGAATTAAATAATAATATTAGTTCCTATATTTTCACTTCTAAGTTATTAGATCGGAATATATACTTTGAGGACATTTTAGGGTCAAACCAAAGTACAATGTGTCTGTGACAATCACATGCAAACATTATTTCGTTTCAAAATATAAAATCCATAAAATAATTTGGAACCACAAAAACAAAGACAAATCTATTTGAATGATTAAATAATTCATATTAGCATATTGAATGACATACAGTATTTCCTACATTGTTAATTAAATGTTTCACTTTATACTATAAATTTTACTGTTACCTTCTATTTCAAATATCTTTTCATTTAAATGGTCCTAATTTAGTGATTTAGTTAAGGGATTCTTTTGCTCATTTATTTAAATTTTTCAGTTGCCAGCAAGAAAATCAAATTCAAAGAATATGAGTAGTTACTATTAGACTAGTTCAATGGTTTACTATAAAAAAACTAAATTATGAAGACTTGAATAGTCGAAACTCCTCAAATTTTCTAGTACTATTGATTATATACCTAAGAAATATGTGACCCCAATATAGATAAATCTATAACTCACATGAATAAGTATCACAAGCTGTTATAAGTAAAACATGTATTTATTACAACATATGCACAATAAGCTGGTAAAATGAGATAATACCTTATTATACTAAAGTATATTGCAGCATCATGGAATGATTAATAACTAACATTCTGGACCTAGCTTTCTATTTTATATAATAGACATTTGAAAAGAGAGTGACTGGGAGGGGCAGGAAGGGAAAGGGAGTTTGAACAAGGGGATGAATGGATTAAAAATGAGACCTTATTAATAATAAAAATAAAAAAGAAAGATGATAATATGTAGATGCTAATTTTGAAATATCTCTGTGTTCATGAAAGTAAAGTTTAAATATAAAATATCTTGCATTTTTATGAAGCAAATTTCAGAAATAGCTGCAAATACTTATTTGTAACATGTAGCTATATGTAACTCATGTGTGTGAGTTAACCTGTTCTACAATGTAAGGGATATAGCTCAATTAATCAGTGTCCAAGTATGTCACTAAGTGGTGATTTTTGGTCTTAAAACGTAAGTAAAAGACAATAAAGAAATGACCAATGGATAAGGCCATGTAATGAGGAAGGTACTCTTTACACTTAACCTCTTATAGAACAGAGCAAAAAGCTTCTTCCAGATTCATACAGTTTAAGATAAATTTTGTAAAGCCAGTGGGGAGGTTGAAAGACTTTAGTCATCAGCAAATAAAGATTAATTCACACTTTCTGCAATTCAAAAGTATTTAGATACAGAAAAAATGAATATAACAGAGATAAAGAAAATGGGTTACATTAGCCTAGACTATATTTTTATATATAGATTTGTACATACCTGTATAGAAAGATAAGCACATTGTATACCAGTTTAGTAATATTAAATATCTAAATATTATCATATAAAGTGTATGACTATAAAGAGTATCTATAAATACATTTTAAATCAAGGATAACAAACATCAATAATTCAGAGCCTGAGAGAGGAGCAGGGAACTCTAATCAGTGATGTCTTGTCACTTTACTAGTGAACATTCATATGATCATAGCAAAAAAAAAATCTCATGATTCAGAACACAACTTAGGGGAAAGGAGCTCCCTGAAATACACACCAAAACGGACGACTTAACAGATCACTAGTGCAGTAATCAAATAAGAATTTCCCATCTAGTCACTAGCACTTTCTCCACAGAGGGGGAGAAAATGCATCAATACATTAAAGACAGAAAAGTATAAAGAAAAATTATTTCCTGAAGATCTACAAGTTCAATATCACACATTAGAAAATAAGGGACTCTGAAGTCAAATCAAATCCCAATTTTGCTTCGACAAACCCCTTTTCTGCCTTTCTTTTTCAAAATGATGTTTTTGAAATTTCAAAAATTCTAAATTCCTCAAGGATTTAATTTTAAAACATGAGTACACATTATTTTTATATAAATGAGATTGTGTATATAATTATCTTCCCTTCTTCTAGCGCAGGACATTATGTTTGGTTATCTTTGTCATTGCACATAATAATACAAATATTACATATGAAAGCAAACAAGGCAAATAGGAACTCCCAAGTTTAGGAGGATATATCAATTAACCTGTGAAATATAGGCATCATCTGTTAGCTTGATAAAGTGAAGGCTGGACTCTCTTAAGTCTACAGAGACAGCACAGCCCACTGACAGCTTGTTTTTTTTTTTTTTTTTTTTTTCTATAAGACTCATTTCAAGTTTCTGACCTTCATAACTGAAAAGCAATTATGTTACTTCAAGCTCTAAATTTCAAATATTTTCATGACCACAGTGTAAAATTAATGTAATTGAAGTAATTTGACAAAATTTATATCCAAAGCAAAGTGAAAATGCATTAATGATGTCCAAGTCACTGGGTTTAATAATGAGTTTAACAGTAAGAAAATTATTTTCTGCTCGTATTTAACAAGTTATCTAAAACACCTACTTAATTTGCAAATATTCACCTAAAAAGTGTCAATAACTTCTGATTTTTTACATGATTTATGAGAATTAAATGAGATATTTTATGATAATTTATTTGCATATTACAAATACACTGTTAATATTTTTAGTGAAAATTTAATAAAATACATTCTGTATTTTGTAATTGTTAGACATTAAAATTAATACTATTGCTTTTAATAATTTATAATGACTTCCTGTGTGAAGTCAGACTGTTTAGAGTAAAATCAGTTTTTGTAGCATAGATATTTTTTAACAGATAAGTTTTAAAGCTTGCCAAATGATAAAGCTTAGAATTAACTATGAAAAGCATACGGAATACTTCAGGTCACTGGAATACTTGCAAAGCAATGCAAAACTGGTAACTGCTTCTTACTTACTTATAAAAGGTACTTGCATGGCTGGAAATGATGATTCAGTGGTTAAGAGTGCTTCAGAAGCCCTGAGTTTGGTTCTCTGTGTTAGGCAACTCAATACCACTTGTTACCAGCTACATAAGATCTAACACCCTTTTCTCTCCTGTGTGAGTGTCTGTGCAAATTTTGCACACATACACACACACACATAATAAAAATTTAAAAACTATTCTTGTTGCAATCAATTATTCAATTAAATAAATGTTAAACTATTGTAAGTGTACTATTTAAAATATATAGTTCTTAATAAAGGGGATAAAAAAGACTATAGGTCTCAATGACATCTTAACAATAGCAATGAAAAAAGTGTGTGTGTGTGTGTGTGTGTGTGTGTGTGTGTGTGTGTGTGTGTTTCAGGGGTTTCCCAATGAATTTTGAAATACTATAAAAGAATTTAGTTTTCTATATCAGAATTTAATAATTTTAGATATGACTTCTGATTTCTTTAAAGGATGGTTTTATGTAACTTGCTATGTTTCTACTTTACCACTTAAAAAATGCTGGAGTGTTTAAGAGTATGTGCCAGCATGCAATAATTACTTAAACAAGCACTGTCTTCTTCCTTAATTAATCAAGACTTTTATTTTGTCCTCAGAGGATAATTAAATCAGATAACCTCTGAATGGATTGCTTACTGAAGCTTCTTGAAAAATATGTCTAATCACAACAATTTTCTCCACCTTTCAGGTAAATGATTTTATTAACAACAAAAGCAAATTCTAGCATTTAGTAAAAAAGAACTTAGTTGTAGAAAATAGAAGTATTGCACAAAAGCCTATTTTTCAGATATATATTCATCAGTATTAATGACTTTAGACTCATACTGGAAACTTCATATTTATCAAATGGAATAAAATTTCAAATGATCTAAAAGTATTTAATAACTTTAAATTAACTGGAAAGCAAGAAAGCAAACTCAAGAAACAACTGCAATGAAATCAGCTGTGATTCAGTATCTTACATTTTATTTTATAATTTTACATAAAAGGAAAGGGGAAGCAAAAGTACAAAGATACTTTTCTTATCAAAAATAAGAAGAAACTTTTATCTTACTAATTTTAAATTTTTAGTGTGAGAAAAATCTCTGACCATGCCCTTTCTTTATAGACACAGAGGCTAGTTAGATGTTTTATTCTCAAGAACTATGATAAAATTCAGGGTCTCAAAAAAAAGCTATGAAAATGCACCATCTATTTTCTACTATAGCAAATATTCTATAATTCTAGCTTAGTCATTCTGTGTCTTACTAGAAAACTAATTTCTTTTTCTTTTCTTTGACAACAGTTTTATTTTTATTTATTTATTTTATTGTAATTTTTTTCCTTCTTTATTTTGTATTTATAAAAAAAAAGTAACACACAGAAGCTTGTATTAATGTTATGCTGCTTAATCTATGGCTCAGACATATTGCTTGCTCTTTCATCTTTTTTTTTTCTTCTTTATTTTGTATTTATCAAAAAAACAGTAAAAAGAATTTAAAAATGCCAAAGAGTTAACAATAACTATACAGAGGATAAGAATCATAAGCATGGTTTATCAAGGGTGGAAATGCAAATAAGATTACTACACATATATTTTCTTTGTGTTCAGCTTTCCCTCTGAATTTTTTTTTCCATCCCTGTATATCCTTATTGAAGGTCTCTTCCCCCTCCCACCACATCTGATCATTTTTCTTCTCTGCAACTCCCCATCGCCTCCCTTGGCAGGGAGCAGACAGTCCTATGGTCACACTGGCCCAATAATGCTTGGATCAGTCTTCACTGCTGGCCAAATCCAGTTTTGTCCCCCCTCCCTCAAGAGTGAGTCAGGTGTTCCTATAGTTGGACTGGGGTTTGAAGGGTCAGTCCAGGGTGTTTCTGATCCCAAGCTGTTCCGTGGTTGTGGTTTGCTGCTTGGGCATGTTTGGCTTTTTTTCTTGTTTGTTTGTTTAGAGACCACTAGTGAGTGAGTACATCCCCTGCTTATCTCTCTGAGTTTGTGAGACTTCGCTCAGGAGGATATTCTCCAAATCCATCCATTTTCCTGCAAATTTTAGGATATCATTTTTTCTTACTGCTGAGTAGTATTCCATTGTGTAGATGTACCACAGTTTGTTAATCCATTCTTCAGTTGAAGGACATCTAGGTTGTTTCCAGGTTCTTGCTATTACAAATAATGCTGCTATGAACATAGTTGAGCTAATACCTTTGGAGTGTGAATGAGCCTCTTTAGGGTATATACCCAGAAGTGGTATTGCTGGGTCCTTGGAGAGATTGATTCTCAATTTTCTGAGAAACCTCCATATTGCATTCCAAAGTGGCTGAACAAGCTTATACTCCCACCAACAATGGAGGAGTGTTCCCCTTGCTCCGCATCCTCTCCAGCATAGGCTGTCATCTGTACCTTTTATCTTAGCCAATCTAACACATGTTAGGTGGTATCTCAAAGTTGTTTTGATTTGCATTTCTCTGATGGCTAAAGATGAAGAGCACTTTTTCAGGTGCCTTTCAGCCATTCATAGTTCCTCTGCTGAGAATTCCCTTTTTAGATCTGAACCCCAATTTTTGATAGGGTTATTCATGATTTTGGACTCTAAATTCTTGAGCTCTTCATATACCTTAGAGATCAGTCCTCTATCACTTGTAGGGTTGGTGAAAATCTTTTCCCATTCTGTAAGCTGGCGTTTTGTCCTATTGACAGTGTCCTTGGCTTTGTAGAAGCTTCCCAGCTTCAGGAGATCTCACTTATTGATTTTGTTCTTAGTGCCTGTGCCACGGGTGTTATATTTAGGAAGTGGTGGCCTGTGCCAATTTGTAGAAGTGTATTTCCCACTTTCTTTTCTATCAAGTTCAAAGTGGTAGGGGTTAAGTTGAGGTCTTTGATCCACTTGGATTTGAGTTTTGTGCAGGGTGACAGGCTCGGATCTATTTGCATTTTTCTACACACTTCCTTCCAGCAATGCCAACACCATTTGTTAAATATATTATCTTTTTTTCCATTGAATGTTTTGGGCCTCTTTGTGAAAGATCAGGTGTTCATAGGTTTTTGGGTTAATGTCTGGATCCTCCATTCTATTCCACTGATCCACAAGTCTGTTTTTATGCCAGTACCAGGCTGTTTTTATTACTGTAGCTCTATAGTATAGCTTGAAGTCAGAGATGGTGGTACCTCCTGAGGCCCTTTTGTTGAGTAAGATTGTTTTGGCAATCCTGGCTTTCCTGTTATTCCAAACAAAATTGAGTATTGTTCTTTCAAGGTCCAAAAAATATTGTGTTGGGATTTTGATAGGCAGTGCATTGAATCTGTAGATTGCCTTTGGTAGAATTGCCATTTTTACTATGTTGATCCTACCAATCCAGGAACATGGGAGAGCTTTCCATTTTCTGATATCCTCTTTCAATTTCTTGTTTCAGTGATTTAAAATTTTTGTCAAATAGGTCTGTTACTTCTTTGGTTATAGTTACTCCAAGGTATTTAATACTATTTGCCGCTAATATGAAGGGTAATGTTTCCCTTATTTCTTTTTCAGCTCTTTTATCTTTAGCGTATAGAAGGGCTACTGATTTCTTTGAGTTTATCTTGTATCCTGCTACATTGCTGAAGGTGTTTATCAGCTGTAGCAGTTCTTTGGAAGAATTTTGTGGGTCACTTATGTATACAATCATATCATCTGCAAAAAGAGATAGCTTAACTTCTTCTTTTCCAATTTGTATGCCCTTAATCTCTTTTCATTCCCTTATTGTTTTAGCTAAAACTTCGAGAACTATTTTTTTTTCCTTCTTTATTTTGTATTTATCAAAAAAAAACACAGTAAAAAGAATTTAAAATGTGGAAGAGTTAACAATAACTATACAGAGGATAAGAATGATAAGCATGGCTTTTCAAGGGAAGAAATACAAATAAGATTGCTACACCTATATTTTCTTTGTGTTCATCTTTCCCTCTGAATTTTTTTTCCATCCCTGTATATCCTTATTAAAGGTCTCTTCCCCCTCCCAATACATCTGGTCATTTTTTCCTTCGAGAACTATTTTGAATAGATAAGTGGAGAGAAGACATCCTTCTCTAGTTCCTGACTTTAGTGGGATTGCTTTGAGTTTTTCTCCATTAAGTTTGATACTGGCTGTTGGCTTCTTGTTAATCGCCTTAATTATATTTAGGTATTCGCCCTGTATTCCTGATCTCTCCAGGGCTTTAATCATAAAGGAGTGTTGGATTTTGTCAAAGGCTTTTTCCACATCTAAGAATATGATCATGTGGTTTTGTTCCTTTAGTTTGTTTATATGATGGATAACATTTACAGTTTTTTTCATATGTTACACCAGTCCTGCATTTCTGGTATGAAGCCTACTTGGTCATGGTGGATGATATCTTTTATGCATTGTTCTATACGGTTTGCCAAAATTTTGTTGAGAATTTTCGCATCAATATTCATGAGGGAAATTGGTCTGTTATTCTCCTTCTTGGTTGTGTCTTTGAGTGGCTTGGGTATTAGTGTGATTGTGGCCTCATAAAAGGAATTTGGCAATATTCCTTCAGTTTCTACTGTGTGAAATAGTTTGAGGAGTAATGGGAGTAATTCTTCTTTGAATGTCTGGTGGAATTCGGCACTGAAACCGTCTGGACCAGGGGTTTTATTTTTGGGGAAGTTTTTAATGACAGCTTCAATTTCCTTAAGGGTTATAGGCCTGTTTAGGTAATTAATCTGATCTTCATTTAATTTTGGCAGATGGTACCTGTCCAGAAAGCTGTCCATTTCTTCAAGGTTTTCCATTTTTGTGGAATATAGATTTTCAAAATATGACTTGATAGTTCTCTGTATTTCCTGGGGGTCTGTTGTTATGTCCCCCTTTTCATTTCTGATTTTGTTGATTTGAACATTCTCTCTCTGTTTTTTGATTAGTTTGGCTAAGGGCTTATCTATCTTGTTAACTTTCTCAAAGAACCAACACTTAGATTTGTTGATTCTTTGTATTGTTCTTTTTGTTTCAATTGTATTGATTTCAGCCCTAAGTTTGATTATTTCCTGCTGTCTACTCCTTCTAGGTGAGTTCGCTTCTAATTGTTCTAAGACTTTCAGCTGTGCTGTTAGGTCTCTAATGTGGGATTTCTCAAGGTTTTTCATATAGGCATCTAGCGCTATGAATTTTCCTCTTAAGACTGCTTTCATTGTGTCCCACAAGTTTGGATACGTTGTAGACTCATTTTCATTGAATTCTAGGAAGACTTTGATTTCTTTCTTAATTTCTTCCTTGACCCAGAGATGGTTCAGCTGATTGATGTCAGGTAGGCTTTCTTTGGGTTCTGATATTGTTGAACTCTAACTTTAGGCCCTGGTGGTCCGATATGTTACAAGGATTATTTCCACTTTTTTTGTATCTGCTGATATTTGCTTCATGACCAATTATGTGGTCAATTTTGGAGAAAGTTCCATGAGGAGCTGAGAAATATGTATATTCCTTTGCCTTTGGGTGTAAGGTTCTGTAGATATCTATGAAATCCATTTGCATCATAACCTCATTTAGACTCCTTATTTCTGTGTTGAGGCTCTGTCTGGTTGATCTATCCAGGGTTGAAAGTGGGGTATTGAAGTCTCTCCCTATTAGGGTGTAAGAATTGATGTGGGATTCAAGCTTTAGCAGTGTTTCTTTTACATATGTAGGTGCCCCTATATTAGGGGCATAAATATTTAAGATTGAAATCTCCTCTTGACCAATTTTTCCTGTGATGAATAAGTAGTGACCCTCTTGGTCCCTTTTAATTGCTTTTAGCTCAAAGTCTACTTTGTGAGATATTAGGATTGCAACCCCTGCTTGTTTCTTAGGACCATTTGGCTGGAAAATCTTTTCCCAACCCTTTATTCTAAGCCTGTGTCTGTCTTTGCAGCTTAGGTGTGTTTCTTGTAGGCAACAGAAGGATGGCTTCTGTTGTTGTATCCATCTTGTTAGTGTGTGACATTTTATAGGAGAGTTGAGACCATTGATATTAAGGGAAATTAGTGACCATTGATTCATATTTCCTGCCATTTTTGGTGGCAACTTGTTTGTATTTCCTTTCTCTAGGGTATTCTTCTGTGGACTTATTGATT
>PVIH01018557.1:7139-38206 GCA_004025045.1 Sigmodon hispidus
ATATATTGTCATTTTAACATTAGTTTGTTTAAATTGTTTGAATAAAAAGAGATATTCATTAGTTGAGCATTTACTAACATTTTTACCTTGCTTTCCAAGTATCAAAGACTTATCAGGGAAATAATGAATGGCCACAAAAACAAACAATAAAATACATGGTAAGTTTAATTCAGCCTTATGAAGTCTCTGGCAAGATAGCTTACTGAGTAAAAGTACTTTCTGTATAATTGCAATGACATGTATGTATTGTGGAAGGAGAGAACTGACACTGAAATTTTGTACTGTAACCACACATGCATACTGTTGTTGCCCATCTTTGATATCATATATACATATGTACAAAACCATAATAAATGAATAAATGAAGTCTTTTTACATATTAGGATAGCTATGGAAATAGTCTAACATTATTAACAATGGACAGAGTATTCCATTCTGGGAGTGATATGGCAAGAGTGGTATTGTTGGTGATTTTATAAATGAAGAGATGGATAATGATAGTCTGGTAAAGATATAGATAAAAATACCAAGAAATAAAATGTGAATCATTTAGCTGGCTATGTGATAATGACAAGGAGGAAGGCTGAAAATAAAGGAGATTGACTTCCTTTAGGAAGAAATCAGTTTAAAGTAACAGCATAAGATAACACTGTGGCCAGACTGCTGGCAACTTTAGTTCTTCAACAAGTTTTACAAGCAGTGGGAGGTCTTAAAAGTTATCATGGGTTTGTATTGTTAGATCTGCATGTCTGTAGTTAGAATAGTTGAGGCTAAAAAGTATGAGGAGGTAAGCTGAAGCAGTGTTTTGATTTTAGCAATGGCTTGCACTCATAAATCCAGGCATTTGTAATACCTTTGTGCTTTCAGACCGAGCAAATTCTTCTCAGCGGATATTTTTATTTGAATTTATATTAGTATTTCACAGTAGCAATGCAAATTACTATGAGCTTACAATTGTTCTTGTATGCCACAAATATCTTCAAAAAAAATCCCTAAAATAGGGATTCTACATTTGTTTAGGATTCATTTTGGGAATATATCCTAATAGATTGGCTGCCAAATTCTAGTGTGTCTTGGTCTCACTAATGATAGTTTTCAGTTCCATAGGGATGAAGGAAATGTTTTGATTTTCATCTTACAGTGATGTCTACATATGAATAAATTTTCAGGACAGAGTCTTTCCAACATGATTCCAATAAATAAGTGCAAATAATAAAGATATAAGTACTTTATAGTTTTAGTCTTTACCTAGAGTTGGTATGTTCCAGGCACCACTTGAGTTTGCCCCCAGGTGTGTCCATGTGCCTCAGGCATGGCCATGTTCTGGTCATGCCTTCACCCTCAGAGTGCGTCCAGGGGCAGCTGTGCCCTGGCACACCCCAGGCGTGGCATGCCCCTAGGCGTGGCTATATGCCCACCTGCATCTGTGAAAAGGAATAATACATGGCAGTGGGTTCTTTTTCTGCTCTTTTCTCTTTATTTCTTCCTTTCTTCCTTCCTTCCTTTCTCTTTCTCCTTCTTTCTTTCTTTCTTTATTCCTTTCTTCTTTCTCTTGCCACACCCTCCCTTTTCCAGATATCTGAACTGCCAAAATAAAATTATATATGGCATCTGGCAGCAAATGTTTCATGTCTCTCCCACATGCAAATTGCAAGATATCTGAGTTTAATCAAATTTAAGCAATAAGTCTTTAATGTGTTGTATTTTAGCTAGAAGTATTATCCTTCCCTGGGCCTCTGACCTTTCTGCCTATAGATGTACTGAGGAAAAGTTTACATCTCCTCTTATTCCTGTTTCTGTAACTCTCCACTCTTATAACTACTAAGCTCTTTTATCTCTGGACACTTCCTTGTGACTCAGCAAAAGCTATGTGTTAAGCAGAGCACTGTAGTGTTATATAGACTGTTTAGCTCAGTCATCTTCCCAACATAAATCAGCTGTGGTTTTGTAAAATACTCTCAGTGACTTTTTTGTTATGAATTCATGCCACCCTTTTTGTCACTTCATGAGTAGGAATAAGATCAACTCCTATTCTCACCATCTGTAGCCATTGAATAATCAGGCTGACAAAACTAAGAACTTTCTAATACTTTGCCATGCAGAACTCTCTTAATCTGGAGATAAAGAGATACATTGCAGTTTTTTTTTTGCAGTAATAATAGCTACTCACAACTAAGGATATAGTCACATAGGCAACAATTTTCCATTTGGAGTCTAATATCTGTTTTAGTATTCCAGTATAGTCATTTTCATCAGGTGTGGACAACTTTAATAGTTTGAATGGATTCTAAAAAATTGATTCATATAATGAAGAAGATAAAAGTTGATATTTTATGTAATTATGCCATAATATATACTAGTTAAATATAACCCTTGATATTTGCAAATATGTCACACTACAATACATTGGTATAAATGTTTTGGTCTTCATGATTTTTCCATTTTAATGAAAATATAAGGATCACATATATAAGACAGACTTTTGTAAGTCATCAGATTTATTCTATTACAGTGATTAGCCTAAAATGGAAATGCAGTTGGTTTCCAATGGTATCCTGAAAAACTATTTTTACAACTATGATAGTAGAGTTAAGTCAATTATTTTTTGTCAGTTATCTTATTTGAGATTATCAGAACCTCAACAAATACTTGTCAAATAGATGAATGGATCTTTACTAAAAATGCAGAAATTTAATAACAAGTGAGATATAAGTACATAATTATTGAGTAGGTATGCAGATGAGACAACAGACATTCAAGGCACTAGAAAATTGCCTATTAGAAGTTAGCTAATTTTCTCACATTCCAGAGACATCTGGTCCATCTTATGCACTTTGTAGAGTTTCTTCAGTAACATATTACCCTACTTGTATTTAAGAGAAATTATTAGTTTTCCTAACTCCACTCTTCTGGCTGAACAATTATAGCCTTTGAACATTTCTTCTTACGTTCCTCTCTCCAAGCCTCTACAGGTGTGCATTGCACTCTGTCTGATCTTGAAGTGCAACATAATCTTCTCTCAGCTATGGAGTCTGGGCGTAGATATGCTGAAGAGATATTTAAAAGGGGATTAGTTAGCATTTTGCTTTGAAACCTGGATTATGGCAATCACAGGCTTCATTAGTGGATAAAAAAAAATCTTTAAGACAGTAGGGGCTTCGTTACATTTGTGATGAGATATTTTTGAAATGCTTTTCTCCCATTCCTATTTCTAGCACTCAACTATAACTTGACACCAGCAGGGGTGTGGGTATGCCTCCTTGTTGCTCCCTTCCACTCCTGGTTATTGAAAGCAGTGCACCTAATACTTTATAATACATTTTCAAATAGCTTTCTCTAAGAACTGGAAAAATATTTCACCTTCAATATAATTCCAGTGCTTAAAGATTGCCCTTTAGCTGGGAAATATTGATTTGCTATTGTTTAGGTCCCAACAGAGTACTTCTTATCTCTAAGATTGCATTTTCATTAGAATGAGTGTTGACATAATTCAGATTTAGTAAGTGAAGTTTGTCAGGGTTGGTAAAATGTTAAAGAGTGAGAACAAATGGGATATTAGCGCAGGAAATTTTGTGTGAATTTTTTTTGAAAGAAGCCATTTCTGAAATTAAGACCTTTGTAGTGCAGGTTTGCAGGTGATAAATGTTAAATGCTTAAGTCTCCTTGTGGAAGAAGGGAATATGCTTTCACATATTTTATTCAGATTAAGTCGTAAAGTAAGCATGGGATTGAAAACTATCCAAATTTGGACATTAAAGGAAGAATTATATCAAATTTGCTACTCCAATTTTTCTTCTTTGTATTTGACTATGATTTTAATTTTGTCTTACAATAATCCTTTGTTGCTCTTATGTATACTCATCTAATAAAAACAACAAAAATAAGTATAGCATTATTGATATTGTCTAAACTAAAAATAATATATGCATATATGTGCATGCTGAAAAATAGAAGTCAATACACCCAAATGCATTATTTATGTGATAAGGTTATAGACTGTTTTAGGTTTTGTTTTTCAGTTTTCCCTAAACTAGGAACTTTTCAGTCATGGCATTACTGATATTTGCAGTCTAGTAATTCTGTAATGAAGGACAGTCCTGTGTGCATCATCGCCTCTATCCACTTGATGTAATTAACACCTCTTATGACAGTGTTATGACAAGGAAGCATGTCTTCAAGCATTGGCAAATGCCAGCACCATGGAGATTTAGGAAAAATTCAGCTCACAATAAAAAGCCACTTACATACTTTAAATCAGAACTTCCTGTGTGTGTACATGTGTAGTACATAAATGTACATGTCTGTATGTGTGCACATATTTATGCAGGTGCATGTCCACAAGTATGTATGAGTATGTGGAGATCCGTAGACAACCTAAGGTGTTATTCCACAGGAGATGTTTACAATTATTTTGTGTGAGACAGGGTCTCTCACTGGCCTGGGAATTGTTCAGTAGGCAAGGCTGGCTAGCAAGTAAGGCCATGGATCTCCCTGACTCCTCTCTAGTACAACAGGGGATAAATACATATGTGGGCTGTGGTGTCTGAACTTGAGTTTCCTTTCATGGGGTTTACTGTAATCTGAATCTTTCTAGTAACAAATGATTGATAAGACATCAATTTCCTCGATATTAGTAAAATTGAGAGCATTGCTTTCGTAAAATCTACTTTATCAGATGTTAATTTCTCATTATCAAACAAATGCATATAAGGAAGATTTTAGGCACAAAGACCCTTTCTTTCCTGTAAATTCACTTTTAGGTTTTAAGAGGAACAGAGAGTAAAACAAAAGAGATCAGACAGAAGTTGAGTTGATCCTTGTCTATAATCTTTGGAATTATGACTCTGAGTTGTTCTAACAACCCACTATACAGCAGAGATACTGTCATGAATGCCTCTTCTCTTCTGGATGATCTCTGTGTAATGAAAGGTTAAGTTAGCAGGAAAGAGCTTGTCCTCCAATGGCTCCAGAAAGGCAACCTTTAGGCTCTTAGAATATTTTGTCTGATAAGTGTATGTTTGTATACCTGAGACCTTGGTCCACTGAAGATACTTTATGCTAACAATGCAGGCAGGGTATAGTAGAGGCCTCGAATCACTCATTATTTCTGACCAGTAAAGCAGTTAGAGACTGAGTAACCAAGGTCAAGCTTTTGAGTTCATCATACCTACTGACTGACTGCAAATAGATGTCAAAAAACTGAACTCAAGAAAACTTTCCTGCTCTTCTTCTTGAATAATCAGTGTATTTGGAGGCTAAAAGGGATGTTGGTGGACAAGGACATGAGAAGGAACCAGTATCTCTACACACACAGAATTCAGTCTGCCTCAGAAGATTCCTTGCCAGAATCTTCTACCTTTAGAGTTCCACCTGTTGCTGCATTTCACAGGGTGTCTTCTGCCAGGTAAGCAGAACAGTTATGTAACTTCTAACTGCCTTTGCTTTTCAGTGTGTTGCTGAGCCACCTGCTATACTTTTTGGCATGTTCACTTTGCTGTTCACTTTGTTTTTTTTTAAAAAATAGAGTGAATGAATTTGGTATTACAAAGTGAATGTTAGCTTCAAAGTATACTTTTGAGTGAAAGAAAAACCCAGATTGCAGAGAAAGCCAGGGATTTATGGCTTCTGAATTTTCTGTACTATTTTTTTTAATCTTGTCTATGTATGCAGATATTAGACCATACTTGGCTTGTTGCTTCTGTAATGACAGTTGTACCTAAGTCAGTCATGGTTCTAGCTTTATTTGGATTCTCTGTTGTGGAGAGGGGAAAAAGCCACAAGAAAAAAAAATGAGCTCTGATTCTCAATAATTACATCCTAGAGAGGATGCATCTTTTAAATAAAGGTCAGTGTGGGGTTCATTCTTTCTCTTTATCAGACACAAGGGCTTATCTGATAAATGATGAAAGACAGAGAAAGGAGCAATGAATTAAACAGAGGTACCAACAGAGACCATAATCCTCTTGCTGCCCTTTCATATCCTTTGTACCAACAAGTGGATCAGACAACTCCATAACAACTCTTGACAACATGCTCTATTTTTAATTGTTTTGAGTTTCATTTCCCAAACCATAGGTGACTGGGAAAATTTCACCAAGTGTGGATGTTAGGGGCCAAGAAAGTGAACAAAATGAACCTTGGGAGTCAGAGGATCACAGAATTAGAAGTGTGAAGAGATTCCAGGCCATGGAGTCAATATTTATTTTATATAATGTGATTAACAGGCCCAGAGGAGATAAGTGATTTGCCCAGGATCACAAACAGATTATAGCAGAGAGAAGGGTAGAATTCAGACATGATTATAGGACAGAGATCATCTATTGACAGTGAACAGGCACAGTTCTGGGTGTGTTGACTGATGTGGATGGCCTTTGGTAAACTAGTTTGAGTGCTGAGGCACAAAGTCATAGTCTACTCATTTAACACACATTTGTTAATCATCTCTTCTGTTCCAAGCTTGATGTGGTGCATTCAGTTGTGTGTGTTTGAAATCTCAGCACTTAGGGGAGAGAGGCAAGGGGATTATGAGTTTGGGACAAACTCCACCAATGCAGCAAAACCTTGCATAGACATCTAATGGAAAGAGACTAAGCTTAAAGTACAGAGTGAATAAGGAAAGGCTTGGCAGTCTCAATGGCACTATGCAAACACTTAGTAAGGTTAGAGTAAAAGATTTTGATATTATAGGCTCTCTGATCTTAAAAAATGAACTATACCTGATATAGCATGTCACATTCATATTAATCTCAATATCCCCCACTGTACCATTCAAATGCACAAATTATCCAAAATATTAGTAAACATATTGATAGTTTTAGACCTTATGGAATACAGTCTGCATCACTCCAAAACTTAATGTCTTCATAAGAGGTTTTATTATTTTGAGTGGAGGCCAACATGGAAAAGGCCATGGAACATTTGGAAAAGTATGAGATGTTGAGATCACATTTTCTATGCTTACAGAGAAGACAGACTAGAGTTTGTTAGAAGTTTAAAATGAATACCTCATTATAAGCTTTTCTCCTGCTTAAAATAGCCTAACTGGTTTTATCTTCAGTCCTGATAAAGCAATTTTCTCTATCTTTTAGCTATATATACCATGTTATCCTCTATCCTGGGTACTTTGGTTTGTCAAGATCTAGGCTTCACCAGTATGGACTTTTTAAATAGTTATTGATTAAGCCCATAGCCATAGGGCAAAGAGCAGTAAGAGAGAATCTAAGAACAGGAAAGCCAAAAGCCAATGACTAAAAATTTCTCAGTCCATTTGCTTTATCCCAGTATTCAGATCATCATAAGAAATATTTCTACACATATAAGAATCTGTATTTTCAGTCCTAGAATATTTATTTAGTTTTTATCCATCAAGTTATACACATACCAACAACTCTGTAATTTATGTTTTCTTGCTATAAGGTTTTGTTGAGTGTCTTCGAAAAGGAACCAGTTTTCTGTTCATAAATAAACCACATGAGGTGTATTTTCCTATAACTAATTTCAAATGGGGCATTTTTAGGGTATAATTTAGATGTAGCTGTGATGGTTTATGACCATAACAAGTGTAGGTGTGTAGGCAGGAGACTACATGGTTGTAGACTTGTAAATGACTGGAACACAGAGGCAGAAGAAGAGCCAGTGATAGGGGTTTTAGCTTGGTTTTACATCTTTAGCCTAAGGCACTAGATGCTAATAATTCTTCAAAGGTCAAAGATTTGTTTTACAGAAGAAATTCTGATTTGATTAAGATATTGCTTCCAGACCTAATGTTCCTTTAGCAAATCATTCCTACATCCATGATTGGAAATAAACTGCATGTTATCTAAGCATTAAAAAGCCACATGATTTGGAACTGTTCTACAGAAGTAACATTTAGTGTAATTACAGTACATTTAGATTAATTATAGCCCTTGTTCTGGGTGCCACCATACTTATCGTTTTATCAGCATTTTCATTATTAACCCTATGTGGACAAGATTATGTTCTGGTGGACCATCTTTTTTCCTTCAGAAAACATTTGAGTTTTATGTAGGTATAGTTCAGAATACAATTGGGTGTTTAGGGTAATCTATAAAATATCTTATTTCAGAAGAATATTCTCTTGAAAGTTTCTGTTTATGTATAGAATCTAAAAAATAGACAGATTAATTTAGGCACATGGATATAATCATGATGCTAACTCAGGAAATTGACTTGCTAGAAATAGCTTGTGCTTTCTGTTAAATGTCTTTAAAACATTGACCATAAAGTACAAATCGCTGACAGTGAACTCCCATGTTCTGTTTACAGTGGGTCACTACAAAGCCTTGTTTTCTTCTTCTTCATCTTCTTTTTTTTCTTTTAATATATTTATATTTGAATACTGATATACATACAACATTCTAGGGGCCAGGATCTGTTCAAATTTTCTATTCTCCTTAAAGTCAATATTTATATTCAATGAGGAAACCATAATCAGTTATTTGGGCCAACAGTGTTTTGTGTAGATTCTTCAAATTTATTTTTTATTGTGTATTATTCATTTTTTAAAAATGCTAGATATTAAATTCAAAATATTACACCAGGCTAGTCCTTGGCAACTGAGTAGCTCTTCCAGGCCCCTCAATTCTTACCAAATGACATTATATAAAATCTCTGTTATGGGACCTAAACAGTGACAGTTTCCACTTCCATCTTTAAGAGTGGCCTTGGATATTTATGGATGGTTCCATTTGAAGATCTTCATCTTCATCCTTAGATCTTTAGCACTTGACAGTGATGTTGATTTAATTTGATTATTCATGACATGACAAATTTACACATTTTTTTTAGTGATGGGAGTTATGTTCAAAGAGAGATTAAGTATCTTGCAAATGCAGAGCTTATAAAAGGTAGAGAAGAAATTTTAACTCAAAACGATTTTATTAGGTGTCTGAATATTTGCTAGTCCATTACAATATATGGCATGAATTAAAAACCACAACTTATTGTTTTTAAGTATCCTAGGTGGGGGGAGGTATAAAAGGGACTGTTTGGTAGTTTTTGAAAAACAAATTTTGATAAATAAATGAAAGAATCCAAGCAAAAGTGATATGTACTTTTCAAAACCTTTCTTTTCCTTTCCTCCCTCTATTTTGTTCATCTTGCTTATAGAGTTATGCAGGCAAGTAGCTCTAATGAGAAACAAATGATTCCATAAATTCAGAGTAAAATCAATGAGTTTACATGCTCTACTGGTGAGGTGATGATGATAGGCCTGTGATTTTCCTGCTTAGCATGCTGAAACTTTGAAGTCAGAAGCCAGCTTCTGAGATGTCGTTCCAAAATTAGTGCTCTCATCTCTCACAGATTTGCCTATAAAGTTGCTTTGTCCTCAAAGAAAGATTCCCAAATGCCATCTATTTCTTTATGACGAGAGGAATATTGAAAAGCAGTAGAGAACATGTATGTGCTCATGATTATTTCTATACATGTTAAACAACAACAAAATCTTTCAAATAAAATCACCTCTCTATAATGATATTGTAATGTAAAAGTTACAACTTGGAATTTTTGCCAATATTTCACCCCTCCTTTTAAGAGAGACTAGCATCAGCTCTTTAAGGTTACTATTCTAACAGAAATTGATTTTCCAGTGTCTAATGCATTAATTTAGTGAAAAAGTGAAAAATGGCAATTGATACTATTGAATAAATTTTATAGCTTGGACCAGACCTACAGTTTGGACTTGCCCACTGCCACTTAGGTCCCCCAAAATGGCTCAGATGCTTATATTAATTTTATGCTGTTTGGCCTATGCCTCAGGTATATTGCTAGCTAGCTCTTCTATCTTAATTTAACTTATTTTCATTAATCTGTCTTGCCATGTGGCTTGTGGCTCACCTGTGTTACCTTACATGTTGATTCTTGGGCAGCTAGATCATGTTGCTCTTAACTCTGCCCTCCTTCCTCTATCTATACTTAGATTTCCCAGCCTGCTTCTAAAATGCCTGTTATAAGCCAAGACAGTTGCTTTATTAACAAATGTTATTCACAGCATACCAAAACACATCCCACATCAGGATATCATTCAGCTTTCTGATGATTGCATATGACTATTTTCTGAAGTGCTGACTTCACTGATTAGAAACAATGGATATCCAGAATTCTAGATAGTGGCTAAGAGGCAGGAGCAAGCATCTTTAATGATCTATCTTACATTCTTACTGCTGGAACATTTCAGTGTGTGAAATTTAAGAAGGCAAATTACCAGCAGTGAGCACCAAGTCTTCCCCCCTAAAAAGACAAGTTTACCCTCTTGTAAAAAGCTAGTGGCAAATGAATTTGTTGTGCTTCAGATGACTGGGTGGGAGAAAAGCCACAACATGTCACAATCTGAAACTCCAATAATTAAGATAGTCATATTTTGATGTAGTATTTGAAAACTTTAAGATCAGGTCAAAATTAAAACTAAAATGAACAAAAGATGGAAATTTTAAACAATCAAAGAATCAAAAACAGTACAGGTCTGAGCCACATTGGAGCTTGGTGCAAATAAAATATAAATGAATCCTTCAATTTTTATTTTTAAAATATTGCATGTAACTCTCCTGTTTGAATGTGTATGTGTTTATGCATGCCTCTGTGTGTGTGTGTATGTGGTGTATGTGTATGTATGTGTGCATGTTTGTGTATGTGTGTTTAAAAGAGATACAAAGAGAGCACAGAGAGAGAAAAAGACAGGGAAATGGGAGAGAGAGAGAGAGAGAGAGAGAGAGAGAGAGAGAGAGAGAGAGAGAGAGATCTTCCCAGTTCGATTGACATCTTTGGAGTTTTTAGGTTTTTTTCTTGCACTATCCTCTTGGTTTTGGTTTGAATGTTTTCTTTTCTGAGTTCCCAAGACACTTCATAGATCTTGCAGCTGCAGCCACACAACTGCAATTATTTATTTGGAGTAGCCTTTTTTTTCAGAATGACATTACTCTTTTGAAATAAAAAGCATTTCTTTCTCTTATTGTTCTTTGTATTTTCATGCTCATGAAAGGTTATTTGAGGATTCAAACATAATTTCTGGTTGTTAAAGACAGCAGTCTAATGAATCAACAAGTTAAATGAGCAACGGAGAATAACCTGTAAGCTTTTCACCTTGTTAATAGATTAACATTCCTAAATATATTCTTTGGTAGGTCCAGCTTGACTTTCCATTTGGATACTGGAAGTCCTATGGAGATGACCTAGCTGGTTCCGGAACATTTTTTCCATTGCAATTACCATCCAGAGAGTTTTCTTTGCTTAAAATAGGCTGAAGAAATCCACATCACAATGTGTGAAATAACCAAGTAAGAATGAGGCCATTTCTGAAATCTCCTTCCTAATCTTTGGTTTTATTTCTTTGCTTTATGGAAAACACTAGGTTTTTCTCTAACTTTCCCAAGTCTTAGAACAATGATGATGCTTCCACCAAGTGTTTGCAGTCAGTGTGTTCTAAGTAGCTACCTGAGAGAGGGTGGCTCAGTTAAAGCCTTAGAATCCTGTGGGCTCCACACGATCTATTTCAAGATGTCCATATTCCACTTTTTTTTTTACTGAACCAGAATCTCCAGCAGGCAACTTCCTTCCTGCCTTGGTTCCATAAACGACACGTGAAATAGCCCAGTACTGTTGGAAGCCTAAGGTGAGTGTATCAGCTTAGTATAAATTATTTTTGAAAGCCATATTTTATTTCTATTTTTGATGATGACATAGTGGTGAATTTGTCTTAAAATGATTAATTCTATGATGAAAACTTAATTTTTTAACTAAGAATTATATATCATCCATGCTTCTTTAGTATATTGTACAGCTCACTAAAGATTTACAGATTGATTAAATGGAGTAACAATCAGATCATGAAACTTTCTATCATTCTCTTGCTTTGAGTTTAAGGGAACATTTGTAGAGGTGATTGCTTTTGAGTCTGTTTTTTGCTGTGGTTTAAAGTAAATGGTAACTTGAATATAATGCATAGAATTTAAATTAAGGAAAGAACATAATGCTTGTTTTCAATGGTAACATGGGTGTGCTTGGGAAAATTATAATTTCAGGACCATTGATCTTAACTAGGAAGCCAGCTATACTTGAATCTGGGATTATGGAAAGGGACATATATTGAACCATCATATATAGTGAATATCTCTGGGATGGAAGAGTATTATATAATTTGACTTCTTCAGAAAATATGTTTATAATATGAAAAATATGCCAAGAGCATGTCCCAGAGCACTCTGGAGCAGGCAGAGATAAACTCTGCCTGTCAAAATCACCCAAGCTGCAGCTGAGGGGATTCACACTGCTACCCACCTCCAACTGAGAGATCAGATAAGGACTGGGGACCCTGTAGGACAGACTTAGACCCCGCCCAGAGGTGAGGAGGGGTCAGCAGGTCCCAGTGCCTGTATCCCTGCCAGGGAGAGGAGACTTGAGCTACCATCAGTTCCAGTTCCAGATCCCGGACCGGGTGCTGTCTGCAGAGTTTGTCCCAGAGAACTCTGGAGGATGGGGGAGATAAACTCTGCCTGTCACGCCCCCCCAGCTACTGCTGAGGGAGTTTGAACAGCCACCACCCCACCTCTAATTGGTCAAACAGAGAAAGACTGAAGATTTAAAATTCAGTCCCTGGCACAGTGCAGAAGTAGTGATTGAGCAGACCTTTTCCTCAGAGGTCACAGGAGGCACACAAGCTGGAGCACCACAACTGACCAGGAGCCACCTAATCGTGAACCACTAAAGCCATGGGCAGACGCCAGTGCAAAAACTTACATAATAATATAAAGAACAACAAGGTAACTCCAGAACAAAGTGGCAATCCTAAAAATACAAGATCTGAACTGAGCAATGAAGAGGAAACAGAAGGAAGCATCACCAAAAATTCCTTTTTGATTATCATCGAAGCTCTCAAAGAAGATATAAAAAATAGCCTTAAAGAAATAGAAGAAAATACAAACAAAAAATTGGAAGAGATGAACAAATCTATGAAAGAAATATGCCAGGAACTAAAAGCTGAAATAGAAGCAATAAAAAAGGCACAAAATGAGGCAAAGTTGGAAATAGAAAATGTGAAGAAAAAAGCTGGAAATAAAAGCATAACAAATAGAGTTCAAGAGATGGAAGATAGAATCTCTGAAGTGGAAAATTCAGTAGCTCAAATAGATATATCAGTCAAAGAAAATAGTAAAACTAAAAAAGCCATAACTCAAAAATGTTCAAGAAATATGGGACACCATGAAAAGACCTAATTTGAGAATAATAGGAATAGAAGAAGGGGAAGAATACCATCTCAAAGGCACAGATAATGTTTTCAATAAAATCATAGAAGAAAACTTCCCTAACCTGAAGAAAGAAATGCCTATAAAGAGACAAGAAGCTTACAGAACACCAAATAGATATGATCCCCAAAAAAGTCAGTGTGCCACATTATAATCAAGCCAAAAAACATACAGAACAAAATGTAAGAGCTGCAAAAGAAAAGGGCCAACCTACATATAAAGGCAGACCCATCAGAATAACGCCTGACTATTCAATGAAAACGATGAAAGCTAGAAGGGCTTGGTCAGAAGTTATACAGACACTACAACAGCTTGGCTGCCAAACTAGAATACTATACCCTGCAAAATTATCAATCACCGTAGATGGAGTAAATAAGGTATTTCAGGACAACGTCAGACTGACAAAATATCTATCTACCAATCCAGGACTACAGAGAGTATTAGAGGGAAAACTCCAACCAAAGGACCCCAGATATACCCACGAAATCACAAACAATCAATAATTCCACAGAAGAATACTACAGAGAAAGGAAACATAAACAAGTTACCATGAAAAATGGCAGGAAATATGAATCAATGCTCACTAATTTCCCTTAATAACAATGGACTCAACTCGTCTATAAAATGTCACACACTAACAAGATGGATACAACAACCATCCTTCTGTTGCCTTCAAGAAACATACCTCAACCGCAAGGACAGACATAGGCTTAGAATAAAGGGTTGGGAAAAGATTTTCCAGTCAAAATGTCCTAAGAAACAATCGGGGGTTGCAATCGTAATATCTAACAAAGTAGACTTTAAGGTAAAAGCAATTAAAAGGGACCAAGATGGTCACTACTTATTCATCACAGAAAAAATTGGTCAAGGGGAGATTTGAATCTTGAATATTTATGCTCCTAATATAAGGGAACCCATTTATGTAAAAGAAACACTGCTAAAGCTCGAATCTCACATCAATTCTTACACCCTAATAGTGGGAGAGTTCAATAACCCACTTTCAACCCTGGATAGATCAACCAGACAGAGCCTCAACAGAGAAATAAGGAGTCTAAAAGAGGTTATGATGCAAATGGATTACATAGATATTTACAGAAGCTTCCACCCAAACGCAAAGGAATATACACATTTCTCAGCTCCTCATGGAACTTTCTCCAAAATTGACCACATAATTGGTCATAAGGCAAATATCAACAGATACAAAAAAAATGGAAATAATCCCTTGTAACATGTCAGACCACCAGGGCCTAAAGTTGGAGTTCAACAATATCAAAACCCAAAGAAAGCCTACCAACTCATGGAAACTAAACATCACTCAGCTGAACCATCTTTGGGTCAAGGAAGAAATTAAGAAAGAAATCAAAGTATTCCTAGAATTTAATGAAAATGAATCCACAACATATCAAAACTTGCACAACACAATGAAAGAAGTTTTAAGAGGAAAATTCATAGTGCTAGATGCCTATTTGAAAAACGTAGAGAAATCCCACACTAGAGACCTAACAGCTCAGCTGAATGCCTTAGAACAATTAGAAGCGAACTCACCTAGAAGGACTATACAGCAGGAAATAATCAAACTTAGAGCTGAAATCAATACAATTGAAACAAAAAGAACAATACAAAGAATCAATGAATTTAAGAGTTGATTCTTTGAGAAAGTTAACAAGATAGATTAGCCTTTAGCCAAACTAATCAAAAAACAGAGAGTGTTCAAATCAACAAAATCAGAAATGAAAAGGGAGGTATAACAACAGACCTCTAGGAAATACAAAGAATTATCAGATCTTATTTTGAAAATCTGTATTCCACAAAAATGGAAAACCTAGAAGAAATGGACAGCTTTCTGGACAGGTACCACCTACCAAAATTTAATGAAGATCAGATTAATTACCTAAACAGGCGTATAATCCTTAAGGAAATTGAAGCTGTCATTAAAAACCTCCCCAAAAATAAAAGTCCTGGTCCAGATGGTTTCACTTCCGAACTTTACCAGACATTCAAAGAAGAATTACTACTGTTACTCCTCAAACTATTTCACACTGTAGAAACTGAAGGAATATTGCCAAATTCCTTTTATGAGGCCACAATTACCCTAATACCTAAGCCCCTCAAAGACACAACAAAGAAGGAGAATTACAGACCAATTTCACTCATGAATATTGATGTGAAAATTCTCAACAAAATTTTGGCAAACCGTATACAACAATGTATAAAAGATATCATCC
Source organism: Sigmodon hispidus (assembly GCA_004025045.1). NCBI lineage: Eukaryota > Metazoa > Chordata > Mammalia > Rodentia > Cricetidae > Sigmodon > Sigmodon hispidus. The sequence goes on from PVIH01018557.1 coordinate 22,624, forward strand.
ACCATGACCAAGTAGGCTTCATCCCAGAAATGCAGGGCTGGTTTAACATACAAAAAAATGTAAATGTTATCAATATATAACAATATATAACAATATATAAACAAACTAAAGGAACAAAACCACATGATCATATCCTTAGATGCGGAAAAAGCCTTTGACAAAATCCAACACTCCTTTATAATTAAAGCCCTGGAGTGATCAGGAATACAGGGAGAATACCTATATATAAAAAAGGCAATTTACAAGAAGCCAACAGCCAGTATCAAACTTAATGGAGAAAAATTGCAAGCAATCCCACTAAAATCAGGAACTAGACAGGATGTCTTCTCTCCCCTTATCTATTCAATATAGTTCTCGAAGTTTTAGCTAAAGCAAAAAGGGAACGAAAAAAGATTAAGGGGATACAAATTGGAAAAGAAGAATTGAAGGTATCTCTATTTGCAGATGAAATGATTGTATACATAAGTGACCGACAGAATTTTTCCAAGGAACTGCTACAGCTGATAAACACCTTCAGCAATGTAGGAGGATACAAGATTAACTCAAAGAAATCAGTAGCCCTTCTATACACTAAAGATAGAAAAGCTGAAAAAGAAATATGGGAAACATTACCCTTCATTATAGAAGAAAATAGTATTAAATGCCTTGGAGTAACTATAACCAAAGAAGTAAGAGAGCTATTTAACAAAAATTTTAAATCATTGAAGAAAGAAATTGAAGAGAATATCAGAAAATGGAAAGCTCTCCCATGTTCCTGGATTGGTAGGATCAACATAGTAAAAATGGCAATTCTACCAAAGACAATCTTCAGATTCAATGCACTGTCCATCAAAATCCCAACACAATATTTCTTGGTCCTTGAAAGAAAAATACTCAATTTCATTTGGAATAACAGGAAAGCCAGGATTGCCAAAACAATTTTACTCAACAAAAGAACCTCAGGTGGTATCATCATCCCTGACTTCAAGTTATACTATAGAGCTACAGTAATAAAAACAGCCTGTTACTGGCATAAAAACAGACTTGTGGATCAATGGAATAGAATTGAGGATCCAGACCTTAACCCAAAAACCTATGAACACCTGATCTTTGACAAAGAGGCCCAAAACATTCAATGGAAAAAAAGATAGTATTTTTAAAAATGGTGTTGGCATAGCTGGATGGAAGTATGTAGAAAAATGCAAATAGATGTGAGCCTGTCACCCTGCACAAAACTCAAATCCAAGTGGATCAAAGACCTCAACTTAAACCCAGCCAATTTAAACTTGATAGAAAAGAAAGTGCGAAGTACTCTTCTACTAATTGGCACAGGCGACCACTTCCTAAATATAACACCATTGGCACAGACACTAAGAACAACAATCAATAAGTGGGAACTCCTGATGCTAAGAAGCTTCTGTAAAGCCAAGGACACTGTCAATAGGACAAAACGGCAGCCTACAGAATTGGAAAAGTTTTTCACCAACCCTACAAGTGATAGAGGACTGATCTCTAAGATATATAAAGAGCTCAAGAATCTAGAGCCCAAAAATTTGAATAACCCAATTAAAAAATGTGGTACAGATCTAAAAAGGGAATTATCAGTAGAGAAATTACAAATGGCTGAAAGGCACCTGAAAAAGTGCTCATCATCTTTAGCCATCAGAGAAATGCAAATCAAAACAACTTTGAGATACCACCTGATACCTTTTAGATTGGCTAAGATAAAAGGCACAGATGACAGCCTATGTTGGAGAGAATGTGGATCAAGGGGAACACTACTCCATTGTTGGTGGGCGTGTAAGCTTGTTCAGCCACATTGGAATGTAGGATGATAGTTTCTGAGAAAATTGAGAATCAATCTCTCCAAGGACCCAGCAATACCAGTTTTGGGTGTATATCCTAAAGTTGCACAATCACACTCCAAAGGTATTAGCTCAGCTATGTTCATAGCAGCATTATTTGTAATAGCAAGAACCTGGAAACAACCTCGATTTCCCTGAATTGAAGAATAGATTAACAAACTGTGGTACATCTACACAATGGAATACTACTCAACAGTAAGAAAAAGTGATATCCTAAGATTTGCAAACAAATGGATGGATTTGGAGAATATCCCCCTGAGCGAGGTATCACAAACTCACAATGATAAGTGGGGGATGTACTCACTCATTAGTGGTCTCTAAACACACTAACAAGAAAAAAGCCAAGCACGCCCAAGCTACAAACCACAACCACTAAACAGCTTGGGATCAGAAACACCCTGGACTGACTCTTAGGATCCCACTCCACCTAGAGGAACACTTGACTCACTCTTGAGGGAGGGGGGACAAAACTGGATTTGCCAGGAGTGGAGACTGAACTAAGCTTTATTGGATCAGTGGGACCATGGGACTGTCTGCAGCCTGCCCAGGTAGGGGATGGAGAGTTGTGGAGAAGAAAAAATGACCTGATATAGTGGGAGGGGGAAGGGACCTTGAATGGGGATATACAGGGATAGGAAGAAAAAAATCCAGAGGGAAAGTTGAACACAAAGTAATTTTATCTGTAGCAAATTATTTGCATTATCACCCTTGATAAGTCATGCTTATGATTTTTATTTTCTTTATAGTTATTGTTAACTTATCAGCATTTTAAATTCAATATGCTGTTTTTCTTGATAAATACAAAATAAAAAATGTTAAAAAACAAATTAAAAAAATAAGAAAAATTCTGCCTTTGTTAAATTCTGTTTTCTTAGGTTATGTAAATGACTTTAAAGAATCTTATTCAATATTTCTCCATAGGCATCAGTAGCAAAAATTTATAAATATTTTTGTCGCAGATAACATTTTTAGAAACAGACATATAAAAAATGTAAGATCATGAACTATAATATAAATATGTTAGTTTTAGTCACTGAGTTTCCTGCTATTTTTACCTTTGCTCATTTTAACTTAATAATGATATAAATAAATCTCATATTAATAAGCTTTTTTCATCATAAGGTGTTAAACAAACTTTAGGGGTATGAACCTAATATAGAAACTTATATAATTACTCATGGGTGCATGGTTATAAGATTAACATTTACTTACCTTTATTTTTATTTTATCACTTTTTCATCTAGTCAACAGAATTGGGCACACAGTGATAGAGAAAGTAAAAGTTGAACTGTCAATGCAATTAAAATGCCATTGAAAAGAACTATTATCACAATGGTAAGCTCTAATGTATGGACTGAAGTATTGGCTTAGTGGTTAAGTGCATTGCTGCTCTTACAAAGGACCCATATTGGCTTCCCAACATCCACATAGGGACTCACAAACATCTATAAATTCAGCCCCAGGAGATCCAATACATCTGTCTCTAGAAGATACGGGACCCACATAGTATACAGACATGCATCTAGGCAAAACACTTGAGCACACAAAAAAAACAAACCTTTAAAGTTATTTTTATTTAAATATGTACTTTGTCCTATCTGCTCTTACTCTCAACAACCATTTATTTCTCAGCAGTTGCCAATATCACTTAAAGCATAGAATGATTGCTTGGTGGTAAAATGATTAATACGATTGTTTGATATCTATATATATATATGTGTGTGTATATATATATAATAATCTAAATTTTAAGTATATGTAATTATGCATGTGTAATATTCAAAGTAAAAATCAGTTTGTCAAATGTATGAGCCCTTTTTTGGTAATTTTCTTTTCCAGTTGTCAAACACTATGGCAAATAATTTACTTGCATTATTTTATGTAATACTTTTTTTCTGTAAATTACCATCTTCCCCATATCACAGTTATGAAAATCAACCATCAGAATCACCATCTATCTTGCTTAAATAGGCTGTTAGTTGGTACAGTCAGGGCTCAAACTCAAGTGTGGCTAACTTCCAAAAGCTTGCTGTCAAACACTGTCACCTGGAAATGTCCTTAGTTTAACTATATATCACTTTTTCCAAGAATCTTAGGATTTGAATAAGAGTTTAAAAATAACAAAAGCATGAAGTGGTTGCTACATATAAAAACATGTTGGTTAAGAATACTACAATATATTTACTTTATGATGTGCATGATTTTATGACTCTGAATTAAGGTAGTGTCAACTCTTAGACATTACTTGATATTGAGCAATGAAATACAGCACAACAGAAAAGAAGTTACTTTATGGCAGACATATTGGTAGCTAGGAAGGAACATCTAGACTTAGAATGAGTTTAAATACCACATGAGCTACTGGTGAAGTTTTCAATGCCCTGGTCCTTAATGAATTTCTGGGGAAAACTATTCATTCCCGAATGCTAAACTACTCAGTTGTTGAAATGTCTGACAGTGTTATAATTTGGAAAATATGCTCAAGTTTCAAGTTTGTGGTGCCTTAATAAACTCTACTTTGTAGTCTTTTTATTTGCAAAGCAAGTCCCAGAAAAATCACTACTTTGTGTCTATCTGATGTTCTCTAGGCTATATCACACTCCCTATTAGGTACAAATGGTACTGTTTGTTTCATGGCATTTCATACATTTTGGAGTTCATTAATTATTTGTGTGATTATGTATATTATACATATCTCTCATGATATACTATAGACTCCAGGTGTAAAAAAAGACTAATTTTATTGCTCTGTCTTTCACCTTAGCTGCAGCATTGAATGATGTAGCTGGAAAATACTACAAAATCGATCAATATTTACTAATATTTATACTATATAGACTCTTGTTCTTAATTCTGCAATGCTAGCCTAATTCTACCTCTCACTGGTTATAACAGCTCTGGGAGTTTATGTGATAGGAGGCTAGTATGTTTGCTTGGTGATTACAAAAGGACAGATACAATATTTGCTAGTCTTCACAAATCCTAAACAAATGTAGTCCCTGGAGAGGGGCACACAGTAATAAAGCAAGGAATTACAGCCATTATTTTGAAGCTAAGTCACACAGGCATTGAGGTTCTGACTTGTGTTCCTGAGGTAAGGCACTCTGGAGTTGTCAATGATAATTTATGGTGACACTGATATGCAGAGTTTATTTTAATACTATAATTATTGAAATATTCCAAGTTGAAAAACAGTTCCTGGCTGAGTACACATCTTGTTGACCCCTTTTAACTCTCTGTTATACTATTGTTTCAAATACTTATACTAAAGTATTGAAATCTTAAGTCCTAAAGTGATGCAAAAGAGATGAACTAACCATAGATACTTTATGCCCCACACAGATAGTATTTGCTTTTCTTAAATGACACTTCCACTCATCTTTATGCACTCCATTGTTCTTCGATCAGTTAAATGATGCTCCAAATAAAGGACTGTAATAGAAAAAATACAAAGATTTTATACAGTACTGTTAAAACTCTTAGGGGAAATTTTTAGCAAAATAATATGGGTTTTTTTTGTTTGTTTTTATGAAATCAAGAAGCAAGCAGGAAGAGAAAGGTACTCTTTTAAGCTCATATGTTAATAAGGCCTGGTCATTAAGCCCCAACTGGTAGAGGTCCTGAATACAAGCTCCACTTGTTGAGGAAGCTCCTTAATTTGCATTTCTCTAATATCATTGGCAATAGGGGAGACCTAGTTGGAAATCCATGTTCCTTCACATGCTAAGCAGGGTCAGTCCAGTCACTCAGTCTCACAGAACTAGAAAAGCTCTGAAGTGGACTATCCTGTCAAAAGAAGAAAAGTATAACCACATAGAAAATCCAGTAGCAGATGTCAGCAGACCTTTAAATTTGCTTTTTTGCCATTGAGAGCAGTGTACTAGTTTCATTCTCACCCAAATGACTAATAACCTATTTCAAGTAAGTATTTGAGTCACAGGACTTCATACCAACATTTTGCCATTATAATCTGAGTACTTCCATACAACATTTTCTCAATAAAATTAGAGGTAAATTTTGGCATTTTTGTTTAATTTCAAGAACCTAAACATTCTGGACAAGTGAATATTGGCTAAGATGATCAAATTTCAAGATGAAAGTTTTTCTACAGCCTAATCAATACTAAAGCTCTAAAATGATTTCTCCTTTCTTTTAAATGAAGTTCAAGTCAAATGTAATGACAGGATTATACAGAACTGTTTTGTTTCAATCTGACATGTCCCAGAAGATAGAAGAAATATCTAATACTGGAAGAGCTTTCCTTTTGCCTGGTATTTACTTTGTAAATAAACAACACAGTATATTCACAACTCAATGTATTAGTTTCTCGTAGTCCAAACCATGACATAAATTTAGATACTATTTCTTTCTGCTCAAAAATATATATACTTTGTCAGCAAGAAAATAATTATTGCAGACTTTCCTTGCAGCTGACAGAACAGAATGAATTATTCTGAAATACATACTTTCAAAGTTTTGAAATATGTCAGAAAAACAGAAGACGCAATGGGACTGAATTGTAAAATAAAAGTATCACATTTCACACTCCATAAGTTATATACTTCATAAATTTGCATTAATAAGATGCTAGATCAGATGTGTATAAGAGAACTACATTTCTTTACCAGGTATTAAAAGATGTTTGTTTTTCTGTAAGCTCTCTTGTGGAGGCAGTCTTGTAGCTTTTAGAGTCCTTTTACACTGGCTGTGGGAGCTCTGATAAATCATTTCAACTCTGTGACTTTTTTGTCTGTATTAAAGAGTGATGATGGTGATAATAGTGATGGGGTGATGCTAAGGAGGGTAAGGAAGACGAAAATGGATTATAAGGCTGCTATCAGTTTTAGTTAAGAAAACTCTAGTCATAGAAAGTATGCAATATAAAACTTGTTCCTTTCCCACTTTTCTATGAAGAAACAATATTAGTGCCTTCCATTTGCCAATATTATAGCTCTCATCTCTGTTATTAAATGAGACCTAAAGTTTTCCAAAAACATAATTTGACAGAATGAAAAATAATTTTCCTTAAATTAAAGACACATGTAATTAATAATAGCCCACATAGTGCCAACACATTTTATTCCAACATCCTTCTGGAAGCAAAATTGGTACACAAAATCAGTCACATTCTTTAATTAAGATTTAAAAACCCAATATTTTCTGAGTCTCTGAGGAGAATTAATCATTTGATCTCTAGGGTGAATATTGAATGTATGTATATATTCCAAGACTCTGTGGATAGATGAGTATTGACTGCCTAATGAAGAGTCTGCACAAAAGTGAGGTAAAAATTAAGTATGTCATGAATTTATAAAAAAATATTAAAATTAATAAATTATTGTTAAAATAATGACTGTAACATTTAACAAACCATTCTCAGTAAAGTTTCTCAGTGATTTTTTTTCTCTTAAGAACTTATGTTGTATTGGGCCACATGTGACATGATAAACAGATAGCCATACGTTACATGGAAAAAACCATAGTCTACATCTCCTCACTTGTTTAACAAGTACATATACACACTATTTTCTAAAGATAGGCTATCTTAAATGCTTTTATTAGTAATTGTCTTAATTTGTTTTCGAAACAGCACATAATTTCTACCAACCAAAGTAGCCCAGTATATATTGCTATTGACCTGTAGTTCTCAAATTGTCATTGTCACCTTTATCAAGTCTACTACAAACCTCTGTAGCCACATGCTATGATCATGTCTATAAAATTACAAACTATTATTATTAAAGTAATGATGAAATTTTATCATTGAATAAAACATCTTCATTATTTGACTGAGTTATGGATTGGGAAGCTGTTGTAATTGATTTCTTGGTTTAAGGAGCTCACAAATATATCACTTTGTCACAAACAATTCTAATTTTCCTTCTACTACGCACAAAGTTAGATCAAAACCTGAAATTTCTTTATATTCAATAAGGTCAAAATGGACATCTTTGGAAAAGAAATTTTTAATGCATCTGGAAATGCCAATGTGATAGGAGCAGCAAGTATAGACATAGCAACTCTTCTTTCTATGTGAGACACAGGAAGTTCTTCTTCATAGTGCTTGGAGTTCTATTTTGGTTTGTCATGGATGTGCAAATAAAATCTCACAAACATGTGGCTTAGAACAACAAAATGTTTATCACCTCTCAGTGTGCAGAGTATATGCCAAAAATGGATGCATTAACTGCTGTTTTTGAAGGTGCCAGGAAAGATACTTTCCATATCAGTATACTAACTTTGGGTAATCTCAGTAATCCTCTACATTCATATGGTTGTCTTCTCGTGTATTCATACTTTCTTCCATGTGGAACTGCTCACCTCTGCACTCAATTTCCAGTTCTGCAAGAACAGTAAACTTCTTTAGTTAGGGAATATCCTGACTACTTCATGTTAGCTTGAGCACCTATGCATGGTCTTCTTTCCAAATAAAATCATATTCTGAAGTTCTGAGGATTAAGACTCTGACTTTTTTATTGTTTTATTATTTAAACTTCTTCTTTAATATTGTCCTGCATGAATAAAGCTCATTCTAACTACTCATATCTTCTCCCATCCTTATCAACACATCTTATAATCTTTATTCAATATTCATGACCTTTTATTTTGTTTTCTGGTCTAATGAGTTTAAACAGTTGTGTCTCAGTATTACTTTTGACATTTCTACTGAAAGTTTGAGGGTTTACCAATGAGCATATAACTTGAAGATTTTGATTTTCACTTTCCCAGAGTCCATGAGCAACCAATAGTCCCCCAGGAAATGATAAGGACCCATAAGCCCTCCCCCATCCACAACAGATTGCTGACAGGGTCACAGACATGTTATTGTAAATCTAATTTTAAAAAAGGAAATATAGCTAAGTAAATCAAAGGCTACAGTAGGGAACTTACTACTCATTTATGTTTAAATTGATGTAGTGTCAAACTGTCTTCTTGTCATCTATGTTTGTATACATAGGCAAATTCTATTCTCAGCCTTAACCTGAGAAGCCCCTTTCCTGTGTACAGGAATGAAGGTATAGACTCACAACTACTGAATATGTGAAAAACTATAACAGCTGAGTGCTCACACACATTCTTTTATGATTGAGCACAATTTTATACAGTTCTATCTCTGATTAGATTCTAATTATTAATTAACAATAATTATTAATTATAAATAAGCCCATTTAAAATGGAGAAGGCACATGAATAGAGATTTCTACAAACAATATATATGCATACATACAAACAAATATATGAAATGATGATCACCATCTTATAAGGGAAATGTAAATAAAAAACATAGTAACATGTTGCTTCATATTTATGAGAGTGATTATGTTCATTAAGACATACAACTTTAGTGGCACTGGGGAAGTAGACATTTTGCTCAGCTTGTAGGAGTGTGAAAATCCTAGTGTGCAGTGTAGCCACTGCAGGAAATAAGTTGGTGTTTCATCAAATATTTAAACATTGAGTTACCATATAAAATATCATTTCTACTTTGAAGTATATATCAAAGACAGAGTCTTACATAAAAAGTAGTGCCAAGCTCTTCATTATAACATTATTAAGAGTAACCAAAAACAGGACTGACTCCAAAATATGTGTCACTTGAATAAATTAGCAAATATGACTTGTCTATGCAATGGAGTTTATTGAATCACAAAAGGAAGAAGATATCAATTAAAGCTGCAATATATATAAACCTTGAAAGTACTACAGTAAGTAAAAAAGACATAAAATTAACATAAAGTTTCATTTAAGTAAAATATAAAAATGGGAAAATCTATAGAGTGTTTTCAAGTGTAGGGTAATAAAGGGAGATAGGGTAATAAAAATAGAATAATTGCTAATAGATACAAGGTTGCTTTTGTTACTTTACATCTATAAATAAACAAAGACTAGTAAATTATATAATTTGAAATGCTGAACAGTATTTTATGTATTATAGTTCAGTAATACACACTCTCTTACACTCATGTACACACCTAGAGGACACTTTCACACACTATTTTTAACACTTAGAAATGATTCATTGAAGCATTAAGTTGATCATTCTTTACAACCAAGACAAACAATTTTCCAACCATGGAGTACGATTTTATCACTGGCATTTTGAAATTGCAGCCACAATATTAATTAAATAGCATACACACTTTTAAAAATGATTAGGAAAATAATGGTGGAACATGTTGATCATTAATTTTGTAAGAGTCATGTAGTTTCCTGAAAAAAAAAATACACAGAAAAGTTTCAGTATTGTACCAGTCAGCAGAGACAATCAATATACCAGGTTTTCCTGGCTTTGGTGTTGGATACTTTAGCCATCTCTACTTTCTTGAACTTGAGACATTGCACTCCTTAGCATTGTCACTAAAGCAGAACACATGAGTTACATTACGTACGTAATTAAAGCAGTGCTTTGAACTTAAGTTCCGCTTGGAGAAAACACTGCATGTAATGATAAGGACTTGAAATTGTAGGAAGACAAACTCCTTTTGTATTATTTTTAAACATAGTAGTCAACACTAAATGTTGCTCTTTAAAACAGCATTAGAAAGCCATTTTTTTGTCTGCAAAATATGCATGCAAAGTGCATTAATGTTAGAATCTATTTGCACCCAAACCTAATGGCTATTTGCAATTATGTATTGTTTTTCTTTAAAATTGAAGCAAGGTTAACTTTGCAGTTAACAGCATATATTTAAGGCTAATATCTCATTTTTCCAGGCTTGGAAACAAGATTTGCTTCAACAATATATACATTCAGATTTTATTTTCTGGAAATTAAAGCTAAAATGTTGGACTAGTGAACTAATTTTTGTACTGCAAAATAATGTGGATTTAACATGTAATTATTAACTACCCTTTTCTAATCTGACCATGAGCTAAATGTACATGGTAAAAATTTACTTTTAGCATTCCAAATAGTAAAGCTCAGAAAGAGAATTTTTTATTGTGATTATTTTATACTACATTCTGATGAGTAATGACAAGGTAAGCCATCATATTTTTAAATAAATAGAGAAATTATATTAAAGATGGTAGAGATTTGATCTAAACTATATGGTATGTGAGCATTAAACAGTGTTTTTATAGGACTTAACTATAGAGCTAGGTATAGTGGTGCATACCTTTATTTCCAGTAACAGAAAGGAAAGTCAATTAGATCTCTTTGAGTTAAGTCCAGCCTACCCTACCATAGTGAGTTCCAGGACAGCCAGGTCTATATGGTGAGATTCTGTCTCAAAACAAAACAAAACAAAACAAAAACAAAAAAACAACCCCAAAACAAACAAACAACCTGCAAAATTATTTTATTCTTGGATAGTCCCTAAAAATTGATATATTGTCTATACTATATTGATCATTTATGAAAATGTTTAGTCCCCTATAATACTTTGTTCACTTTAGCCAATCCTCACCAATGTATATGAAATTATTCGATATGTACTTCATACACAGCTTCTTTGAACCAGTGACACAGTAAAGGGTTAGGATCTTGTAAATGGATCTTATGGAGGAAGTCTCTGTGAGTGTTTACAAAATTGTTGTTATTGAATTTTTTTATTATGATTCATGGACTCTTGTAGTTAGCAGTCCTAACCACTGTTTTAGTCCCAGTTGCTTTGATAATATTCAGTAACCTGAAAATCTCTCTTATGAAAGGTCCCAGATTCTGTCCTATATCTCAGAAACTTACTTGTTCTTGTTTGAGTCACATTTTTTTTTCTAGACAGAGGGCATTACTAGAGATGTTATATGCTGGCACAAGAATAATGGGCTGAATTTGGAATGCTTTTCTACTGTTATTGAGGTACAGAAATACTGGTAACTGGACATTTTAGTGCTAGGTATTTTCACCCTTAATATTTACCTATTTGTTAATATCTGGTAATAACCATTTTTATTTACTAGGTACTATACCATGTCTTAACTTACTCTATACATTAAGCCTGAGGAAATAAGCAAAGGTATAAATATTGTAGTTTTCATTGTAAGGATTATGAAATAGATCCTGAGATTCCTATACAAATAGCATTGTTAATTTGTCTCTGTTATGATAGTATACATACTCACATACACATACAAACACAATTTTGTAAGTGTGTGAGAGATAGAGGGAAGGAAGGAGAGAGAGGGAGAGAGAGAGACAGAGAGAGAAACAGAGAGACAGAGAGAGACTGTTGCACACAATGTCTGAAAAAAATAATCTCTTAATAAACAATAGCCATGCTTTTTTTCTGATTCCCTGTACCAAATATTTTTTTGCCAATGAGTAACAGGTTCAATAGGTAGGTTGAACTCTGACTAAATAGATTTTACAAGAGATTTTCCTTCTGTAATTTGCTTTCTGAAAGTTTGTGTGTTAAATAGTAGATGAAAAAGAATAATAATAAAAGATATTTATTTGTGGGGTGAGCATTCATCATTATTTTTACTCTTTTATATCAAATTTTACTTCACAAATGGCTCACAAATTAACTATGGAGAAATTACATTACTAAATATTGAATAAAATTAAAGTACATTGATATATTTTCCTTTTAATTAATAATTAGAGTGTTCATTATGTTTTAAATTTTTGGTCTATATCATTTGATTGTTACTTTGTTGTAATTTGTGGAAGATGATTCCATTTTTATAAGGTATAATTTTTATCACATTGTTTTGAAATTTGGTTGTAAGATTATGCAGAAAACAATTCAGTACATTCAAATTACTTTGAATTTTCTCACATTCTTTGCTTCTAAAAAAAATTTATCTGTTTTTTCTCATTCTTGTAGGCATTTGTTAGATAAAGATTCAGAATTGAGGATATCTAATAATAACATGACTTTTCTTAAATGCTCAACTTAGTGTAGTATGAAGTTATTAGCCCAGCCCAGCCCCTTGATCTGTACCTGCCTACAGCCCCTCTCCTAGTTCAAAATAGTGCCTGAGATGCTTATACTAATTACAAGCTGTTTGGCCTATGACTTAAGCATATTACTAGTACCTCTTACTCTTAAACTAATCCATGATTCTTATCTTATTTAGACACATGGGTTGGTAACTTTTCTCAGATCAGAATTGTGGTCTTCCTTGCTTTGTGTCTGCTGGCATCTCTGTCTGATTCTGCCCTCCTACCCCTTTTTATGTGCTGATTTCCCACCTACTTTTAAGATGCCTTGCCATAGGCCAAAACAGTCTCTTTATTAACCAATGCTATTCCAGCATACAGAAAGATATTTCACTTCAATTTATAGAATTTAGAACTTGAGTTAATGTCTGGACCTCTTTGTTGAAGATCAGGTGTTCATAGGTTTTTGGGGATCCAGACATTAACCCAAAAACCTATGAACATCTGATCTTCGACAAAGAGGCCCAAAATATTCAATGGAAAAAAGATAGTATATTTAACTAATGGTGTTCGCATAGTTGGATGGTAGTGTGTAGAAAAATGTAAATACATCCAAGCCTGTCACCCTTCACAAAACTCAAATCCAAGTGGATCAAAGACCTCAGCATAAACCCAGTCACTTTAAACTTGATAGAAAAGTGGGAAATACACTTCTACAAATTGGCACAGGCAACCACTTCCTAAATATAACACCAGTGGCACAGACACTGAAATCAAACGACTGCCTACAGAATGGGAAAAGATTTTCACCAACCCTACAAGTGATAGAGGTTTGATCTCTAAGATATATAAAGAATTCAAGAATCTAGAGCCCAAAACCTTGAATAACCCAAGCTGCAAACCACAACCACTGAACAGCATGGGATCAGAAACACCCTGGCTTGGACTGACTCCTTGGATCCCACTCTTCCTAGAGGAACACCTGACTCACTCTTGAGGGATGGGGGAGAAAACTGCATCTGCCAGGAGTGGAGACTGAACTAAGCAATATTGGGACCTTGGGATCGCCTGCCACCTTCCCAGGGAGGGAATGGGGAGTTGTAGAGAAGAGAGAATGACCTGATGTGGTGGGAGGAGGAAGAGACCTTGAATAAGGATATACAAGGATAGAAAGTGTGACTTCTTTGTTCATCATCATCATCATAATAATAATAAAAAGAAAAAAAAAGAAATTGATGAGGGAGGGTCCAGCCTATTGTGGGTGGTGCCATCCCTGAGCTGGAAACTCTGTGTTGTATAAAAAAACAGGTTTAGCAAACCAGTAAGCAGCTAGCTCCCCTGGGCATCAGATCCTGCCTCCAGGTTCCTTCCCTTTTTGAATTCCTGTCCTGATGCTCTTCAGTGATGAACAATGATGAAGAAGTAGAAACCAAATAAACCTTTTCCTCAAAAAAAAATAATTTAGAACTTGAACTTTGGGACTTGCAGTTGTGCCCTCTTGCAACCGCTATATCTAATAATTGCAAATTATAAACAAAAAACAAATAATTATATAACAAAACTGAAAAAAATAAAGTGTATTTTATTATGTAGTTTTTATCTAACACTATAATACTCAGGTAATAAATGAAAATGATGTTTCTCTGATCCCTGATGGATCACAATACATGTTCTTTTATCTCTCTATCCTGTCTTCCTGTCTGTGTAAGTGAACTAATAATTTTTCTTTATTATTCTGCTAGGAGATTAAAACTGAGTTTAAATATGATAGGAAATGAATAATGTTGTACATATTGCCTGAGCACAGAGAGACTTATTTGCTTCTGCTTTGATAATATTGTTTAAAATGAATTAAAATATAATGACCTGCACATATTTTGGTTACTAAGTATTTAGTATTGGAAAATGTGGTATACCTGGGTGCATATTCAAATTTTGTCCTAATAACTTTATTATCTGGCTTACAAAGTCTAGAATAATAGCCTTTGAATCATATGTGTCTTGGAATGAGCAGGGTTATATGCAAGGAATCCAATTCAATTAAGAAATAAAATTCTCTAAGAAAAAGCAGAGTATGTATCTATACTTACTTAATAAAGTTGTGATAATAACTGTATATAAAACTCTTATTTCTTTTTTTTGTTCTTATGTGCTTACGTAATATTGCTTAAAGCTATTCATGATGGGGTTCAGTCCTTGAAGAAACTATGTTTTCTATTTAAATTTCGTCATTCAATTTGTTTAACAGCTATTCCCTTTATAATGGCATGTTTTCTTTTCCATCATTCCTTAAGGTACACAGGGAGAATGGCATTGACTACTTGAATAATTAATATGGTTTTTAGATCAGTAGTCATGGAAACCCAAGCAGTTTCACACATTTGGATTGTAAGAATTAGGCACATTTTGAATATTACATTTAATTGAAAGAGGTAGCTACCCCCCAAAGACAAAACCATTTCCCCCAGTTCTCCTGGTTTAGTGAAATAAATACGAATTTATAGGTATGTGGAACTAATCCATGCTTCATGATAAAATTACTTTCATATTTTTGTGTTTGAATTGCTTAATAGAGTCCCATTGTCCTATATTTGAATTCTCTATTTAATTGAGATGTTTTCACATGCATGCAAGCTTCTATTTTCTTGCTTTATCTAATGTACTTTAGTCACAGGTTATTACTTTTTTAAAAAGAGAAAGTGTAGAAATTAATTTACAATAAAATACCACAGACCACTCATTGTCTTGATATCTCTAAGTTATCATATTCTCTCTAATATCAATGCAAACCTATGATCATATTAAAATGTAGGATTTGTGAGTGCATTTAGACTGTTAGTGTTTAAAAAAAAGCAAAAGTGGTAATGTGAAATTTGTAGACCTGTTCTATTAGACTACTTCTATGCCTCTT
>PVIH01018558.1:10022-38204 GCA_004025045.1 Sigmodon hispidus
CCGGCCAAATCCAGTTTTGTCCCCCCTCCCTCAAGAGTGAGTCAGGTGTTCCTATAGATGGACTGGGGTTTGAAGGGTCAGTCCAGGGTGTTTCTGATCCCAAGCTATTCAGTGGTTGTGGTTTGCCGCTTGGGCATGTTTGGCTTTTTTTTTCTTGTTTGTTTGTTTAGAGACCCCTAGTGAGTGAGTACATCCCCTGTTTATCTCTCTGAGTTTGTGATACTTCGCTCAGGAGGATATTCTCCAAATCCATCCATTTGCCTGTGAATTTTAGGATATCATTTTTTCTTACTGCTGAGTATAATTCCATTGTGTAGATGTACCACAGTTTGTTAATCCATTCTTCAGTTGAGGGACATCTAGGCTGTTTCCAGGTTCTTGCTATTATAAATAATGCTGCTATGAACATAGTTGAGCTAATACCTTTGGAGTGTGAATGTGCCTCTTTAGGGTATACACCCGGGACCCAGTGCTGGCTGCAGAATCCATTTGCATTTTAAAATTTTCTTTCACTTGTTTTTGGGGCCAAGGAATTAGTCTCCACATTGCTGTACTCCATACCAACAAAAGTCTTTTATCATTCCATTTGACTACAGTTATTTTTCTAAAATCAAAATACCTACATTCTAAAATTTATTTATTAAATCAAAAGTAATATTTTTAATCATAAGCATAACCATAATTTTACATTGTTATTTAAATGAACTACACTCATCATCATTCTTTCTTTTTTTTCTTTCTTTATGTGGCATGTTGTGTAATTTTGGGTATCTCTGAATGCTGTTGTTTGAAATTGACAATTTGGAGGAGTACTGTCACCACATGTCTGTTCCTCTGCTGAGATTTCCCTGTATGATCTTCAGATTGAGGTTATGGGTTTGGGATAAAGGTAAAACAGTATTTTATCACACTTAATCAAGTTTAGACTCTCTAAATGATTTATCACCTTAGATATTGACCTTGATCTTATCTTGTAACTGAAGCAGTGCCTGTCAGGTTTTTTTCTACTGCGAATTTTTTTTCTCAACACACTGTACTCTTTGAAAGTACAATAAACCATACAATATATTTGAAAGATATCTGGTGTTACATTCAATTTTCTTAAAGGTGGAATAGCTGCATAAATAATTTAGAATTCTGCTTGAGAAAATAACCTTTTTCTCATAGTTTATGCAATTATTTATCTTTTATTTATGTAGATATGGCCTCAGACATGTGTTGTTTTTACTTTTATATTTTATGACAAACTCATGTCAGTCTTGGCCAATGAAAATACTTTATTTTGTCCCTTTGTCCCTTGGGTTCCCTTATTTTATGATGCTATAAGATGCTTCGGACTAAACTTATCTATTTTTTGTCCAGCTTTACAATTAACTAATACTCCAAGGAGCCCTGGTTTCTCCTTCTTAATTCTCTACAATTATTATTAATGAGTTTATAAGTCCATTCTATATTTGATGAATGTAATGCATAATGTTTGTTTTTGTTTGATCTAATTTAGTTTCCCCAAGATATTTTGACAGGCATTTCCTACTCAGCTGATTCTTCTACCTCAAACTCCTGAATAGCTAAGACTATGAGTTTGTTTCACTGTGACTGGATTCATTATTCTTTTAAATATGGGTGCTGCTATCAATCCTAGGATATACAAAGTTTTCCAGGAATATAGATCAAAGCTTCACAGTCATACTGAAACTGTCTTGGCAGAAATGAAAATATTCTAATGAGATACTTATGCATCTTTCCATGGCTATAAGACTCCAATTCAGAAGTGGGATTACATGTTACATTTTAAATAATTGTTCCACCTAAGGATTTAATAAAATGCTGATTGGGTGAAGGCAGACAGGAAGTGTGAGTGGAAGTACCAGACTGGGAAAATGTCAGAGCAGAACAGACATGCCAGACAGATGCCATAGAGTAACTGGGGCTGCCAGGAGATCAAGAGGAAAGAAGAGTAAGTGCTGCTCTGAGAAAAGGTACCAAGCTGCAGGGCTGAACAAGATGGATTGAGTTCAGATGAAGGAGTTAGTCTGGGCCCCACATCAATTAGCATAAAAATAATATAATCCTGTGTGTGATTATTTGAGGCTAAGCAGGGCTGAGAGTGGGACCAAAACTTTGTCTAGTCCCAGAAAGTCTGGGCCAGAAACCAATTATAACACAGTACATCCAAAAAACTTAGATTTCCCTTGGAATGGTACACAAGAAAAAGGAAAAAGCTGTGAAGGAGAAAAAAATGTCTGGTGCCACCAGAGGAGGATCTAGTGCCTTGGAACGCAATTACATATTATTATGACAGCTTCTCAGACCAGAAGGTACTGGAAGGAGACAATGTTGATGAACAGCAATCCTTACCAGACCTTTACATATTCATGCCTTTCAATTTCTATTTAAACATCAACCTATAATCAGGACCTTAGAGATGGACTCAAGGGGTTACTGGACCTCTTATTTTCCTCTTCCTAATGTGGTCACATTGTATATTTTTCTTTTTTGATTTTAAATTCTGCTTGTTTAATTGGCCTGCTGAGGATGTATGATGCAGCCTAGCTTGATGGGGCTACCAGGTTCCCAGATATGATGTAACAACTTCAGCCAGGGCATCCTTTCTGAAAGTGCACTGGAAGTATGTTGCTTGAACATTAAGAGGAGACAAATAGCCACAGCCCTCACAATTATTTTTCTCAAGATTTAATGCCAGCCCTTCTGAGAATAAAAGAACATATGCATCTTGGGGTAATAATAAAGAAAGTAGTTTGTCATGAAAGGCTACCATTTAGAGAAGGAAGCCTTCTAGAAAGAAAGGTTAATCCCCCAGGAAGTTCCTACTAGTAGAGACAGGAACTGGACTTCTCACAGAATTAATACTCCAGATCACACTTTGAAATAAATAGTCTCATGAACACTCAATAATTTTCAGATATTGAAAAAGGTCTTGTGTAATAATTAAATCCTCAGAAAACAAAAATCAGTTATGCTAAATGAAGAAATTCATTGTTCAAATGTTTTAGAAATAGCCGACATTAACTTTGCTTAGTTAAGAAAATTTTACACCCTCTGTGAAATTTATGAACATAACTTCATCTGATAAAAATTGAAAACTATAATATTTAGCATATGCAGGTATAAAACCAAGTGAATTTTGAAATATTTATGTATTTGGAAATTAAACATAGATTATTTGAAATTTTATAAACAACATGAACTTCATTTATAATATCAGAAACAATATCTGATGACTGAATATTATAATGGACTTAAGTTTCTTAATAAGCAACAGGAACTGACCGTAAATTTTTTGCCATTATCACAACTGGCAATATTCAAATTAGTATTCAATTTAAGGAAATGTTTTCTGACCCTGTATGGATAACAGAAATTGCAAAATCAAAGGTTTTTGTTTCACTCCTATGTTGAAACTCCAGGGATTTGATATTTAGTCAAGTATTCTACTAATGTACTATATAAGCATACACCAAAATGTTGTTACAATATAATTATGTGTAGATTATTTTACGAATGAGTGGATATATTCTTCCATTTAGAAACTGCTGAGTTGTAGCAGGTTGTCTAAATAATAGCAACATTGATTGCACACGTTTAAATAATTGAATGTAGTCAAAGGACTCCACTGAGTACACCAATGTAGAGCTTCAATAAAAATGAATGATACAGTAAAGAAGGAGAGAGAAAACAAAGGAAGGTATCATGAGATCTAGAAACTTCCAGGTGCAGTTCCCTAGGTTCCTCAATTAGTCACATGGGATGTACTTTGTTTTTGAATTGCAAAGCACAAGAGTATGGCCAGGAATTTAAAGATAGCTTAGGCAAAAGTTTCCATAGGGGTTTTTCCATATCACCAAGTAGCTTTACTACGATGTATAGTGGGTTTCTGGTGATCTCTAAACAATATAGACAAGTTAGATCCCACAACAGGGAATTTCAAATGATATGCAGAACACTGTAATTTGCTAGCTAGCACAGCAATCCCCTGGGAGGGAAATGAAGACAGTCCCTATTCCAGCTGTGCAGTCACTCTACTCTGTGCAATTGTTGGCAACATTCCCTGCTGTCACTGTCTGTAGGCCATGCCCTGTTAAGAGGAACACTTTAGTTTGCCTTGTTCTGGGTTTGCCTTGTCTCCAGTAATGAAAGTAAATGGAAGTGACATTGTTACTATTATTATAGAGGGCCCCTAGCTTCCACATATGCTTTCTTAATCTGAGCTTCTACTGAAAAAAGTCAAGCCTAACTAGCATCTTGCAAATAGATGTCCTCTGATGCACTTATTGGCTCTAAATAAAAGATTTGTATTACTACCTCCAAGGCTCAGGGAGCTTCACCAAAGAGGGGGCAGGAAAATGTAAAAGCCAGAAGCTGTGAGCACTGCTGGGTCACAGTGACTTCAGTACATGGCATGGCTGTGTGACTTCTCTACAGTTACCTGCTGAAAACATGAATAACATGGAGCCTGTGTCTATTTTACCAAACACAAGGGAAGTGCTCATGTGGACCCATCCCAGTTAATATGTGCTGGAGGAGAAGGTGGGACATCACTTATATGTTGCCCATGTTCCTGTGAAAAAGCCCTGACTCATGCTCAGCTATGGAAGCCAACATAATTAAATTCAAAAGAGAAAAAAAACCCTGTCAAACTTGGAGTGCACTTTTTTAGAGGTAGCAGGATTTCAGCAAGAGAGAGATAGTATTATGAGATAATGAAGGGAGAAAATGGCCCAAATTAAGTATATATGTAATATAAAATATATATGGAATCATAAAATCATTTTATTTTTATACTTTATTTTTTGAGACAAGGTTTCACTGTGTAGCTCTGACTACCCTGGAAATCACTATGCAGACCAGGCTGGTTGGAAACTCACCAAGATCCAGCTGCTTCAGCCTCTTTTGAGCTTGGATTAAAGGCATGAGCACTATGCCCAGCTGTCAACAAACAATTTTAAAAAGAATAATAGAAATTGATATTCTAGAAGACTAGTGACCCTACAAACAAAGAGATCATGAGGAGGAAATCCTCACAAACCTGTGGAGGGTGTCAATATCATAACCCTAGGCACAAGAAGGGACTACATACATGGAAGAGGATTCCATCTAATGTTCATTCCAGTGATTCCTAAGAGAAATTCAGAATATTCACATACAGTTGTGATGATTTATAAACTTTAGATAGCATTGGCTTTGTTCATATTTAGTTACTCACAATTACAATCCATAGAATGAAATTTTGTAGATACCACAGTGCATGTGGTAGTACTGAATCATAAAATTTAGTATTTGTGAATGAAATTTTAGCATTTACATGGAAATTTTACATTTTAAAGTACAATAGAGAAAAGTTGACCTTTTAGAAGTTTTTTTTTTTTTAATCAGGAAACACATATGTAATTGTTAAAATTAAAATATATTCAGATATAAAATCAAGACTATTATGAGCTTCAAATAACACTGGTTGGAATTGGGAAGATAATTTTTGGAATATCTGCTTTACTGTAAACCTATCATTTCACACATTCCTTCTCCCTGGCTTATATAATACTTTATAAACATTCATGCTCTTCATACAAATTGTTAATACAACCTTTCTGTCTTTCACATTCTTCTTTATGTATAGTATATAACAATTGTCACTGAACTCAGTGCATTTTCTTTTTCAAAATTATTATCATTATCAATAATTATACAAAATAATGGGTTACATCATGACATTTTCATGCGTGACATAATGTACTTTGATGATATTTAACTCCAATTCTATTTTCTTGTGCCTTACTTGTCTTCCTATTGGTCTAGCTCTGCTTTCCAAATAATATATTTCTAAGTAATATCTTATACTTCCATTTATTTTTTTAAAAAGTGCATATATTGTGTTCAAAAGATAGCTCCATGTATGAATGTAGTTGTTGCCATGTGTGACAGCCTGAGTTTGATTTTTGGAATGTACATAGTGGAAAAAGGGAACTAGTCATGAATATTTTTCTCAGATCCCCCCACATGGACACTCATACACACACAAAATAAATATTAAGTATAATAAGTACATATACTATACACAATAATTTAAATGATTAATTAATGAGTTTCTTAATAAGCAAATTATCAGTGTATACAATTCTATGTACTTACTTGTAAATACATAAAGTCTAAATCAAATTGCACCGAAGTGGGTTTTAAAAAGCCCATCATTATCACTTTTGGACCATTCGGGTGAATATTTAAGCTATTCACGTTGGATCCACTAACACCAGCCATGCCATGGAGAGGTAGCCCTATGTTGGACACATGGCAACACATATTGATTTTTCACAATGATAGTGTAGTGTTGTGGTGGTTGACTTCATGAGACAACTTCATGGAGCCAAGGGATATCCTGACATCTAATAAAATATTATTTCTGTATGTGGGAGGGTTATTCTAGGAGAGCATGGCACACTACCAGTCTCCTGGTGACAGCCAAGATCTCAATTGTGGATAAAACTAAAAGGACAGTGGGGTGCAGAAAATGTAAGTCTCTGTCTGGTAGTCTGCATGAATTGAAAAGTTGGTCTTTGTTGGTATTACTGAAATACGTAACAGTCACTTTCAGTTTCCACATCTTTGAACTTAACAATAATTACGCTGATAACAGTCAATCATTTGTTCTGCAGGCTTCCATAGCTGAAACAAGCATCTAGAAGCTGCCTTTGATTTAAATCATTGTCCTTCGCTTGGCTGAGAAAAACAACTAAAAGTATGATACAAGCCTGGCATCTCTGCTCCAATCAGTGTCCATTACTTTGGGCTACTCACTTCCTTCTGCAGGCCAGCACATTAGTTACTACAAGGGTACCTGTGTATCCAATCACATGTCTCTCCAGAATTCTGTCCCCTTACCTCTTGAGTCAGCTTGCATTTCAAAAGGAAAAAAAAATCATTCAAAACAGGACCCACCTTTCCAGGTGAGGATAGTTCTCCAGATAGGAGAACTATACCATATATCAGATGTAACCATCTTATAGGAACCAGATTAATTCTCTTGGGTGGTTACAATGACTAACATTTTAACAATTTATCTCACTCCCTAAAGATGAGTGAAACCACATCTCAACCAATTTTAAACCTAACCTTCATGTCATTACCATGAAGATGGATGGTGTCACTAGACTCCTTATTTGTTCCTCTTCCTAGTGTGGCCATATTGAATTTATTTCTTTTCTTTGCTTTTCACCATTACTCATATCTTTAATTGGTATATTGGAACCAGTGACTGAATCTCATTGTTGGCATGCCAGACCCCATGTTTTTACCCTACCTATCCAACAACATATTTGGTTGAACATATTTTTTAGATAAGAGTCATGTTGAAGGAGAATCCTAGTATAAGTAGTTTCTGTCTCCAACTTCACTGGATGATATATATATGTATTATTTCTGATCCCAGACTCAGTTCAATCTGGCTATACTTATTTCACATTTCATGTGATCAAGTTCAGTGTTTTGTTTTCCTTTTTAAAAGTATTGGAATTTAAAGAGAAACCATGCATAAGGAGTTATGAAGAATTTGATAACTTTTAATTTTTCAGTATAAACGGAAGTGATCTTATAAATAACTATGATAAAGTAGGTGAAGATCTTACAAAATGTTTCCTATGTGAAAAAGCAAAATAGCTCTATTATAAAAAGGAAATAATAGAAAATTGTGACATTAGTAGTGTACGGGCAAAATATTTTCAAACTAAAACCACTTTTTAAATGAACTTTGAATTGTAATTATAAGCATGATTATACTGTGTATTCAGTACAAATGGATTCCATGTAGAACAGTATTTGGTCATTATTTTATCTGCTGTAATCTCCACCCTCTCAGGGTGTGGCTGTGTGTATCAATTTTGTTTGCCTGTCCTTACTTGTTATAATTTTTTGTTTTCTTTTTTGTTTTTGCCAAGAAAGAAAACACTGGGCTATGTTAAGGCTTCATAGAGATTATTTCAAGGTATAATCATGGTTTATAGTGATATTTTTTTCCTTTAGCCTCTGCTGATGCTTTATAATTCTATGATTAAAAAAATACTAAACAGAGAATGCCTCTGTTTCTATACTGTTCATTTATGCTAACAGTATTTTAATTCAAATATATCCCCACACAATCAATAAATATAATGGATAAATATTAAAAGAATCTATGACTTTTCATCTTTTTTCTTATAATGACTTTTTTGTCTTGAATTTTAGACAATACCAATTTCTTTCCTTATAGATAGAAAGTAGTTTTACAATTATGTTGTAGGAATTAACTGCTATGGAGGCCATTAAGGATCGGACCCTTTCCCACTCTTGACTTTGGACACTACTTCCTGTTTCCATGGTAACACTAGAAAAGGAAGCTTATATGAAAAATTGGATGTATCTGGTTTTTGTTGAGGCAATGTTACTTTTTTGGTCACAAGAATGTATGCTAAGTTCTTTCCCTTGCCTTTGGTAGAGACCAGACATCCTGACTATCTAGCTGACTTGAAACATTGCATACTATTGCTTTAATAACTAAAATAAAAAATGGAGGTTAGTTCAGGTGAGTATGTCAGTCACTTGGCCAGGAACTTAGACTCTCCATTGACCCTGAAATCTGTTTTACTTGGGGAGCTGAGGAGGAGGAGGAGGGAGAATGTATTATACACTCTCATACTTGTAGTGCCTCTTTGGAGCAGAACCTGTTTTCTGAGTCTTAAGTTTAGTATGGTGACTTTCCCTTTCTCCTTTATCTGTCTTCCAGATACTGGCTCAAACTCAAAATATTCTCTCCTTTGCCCTTGGGACTTTCTCAGTCTTATTCCGAAGTTTACTTTTCCCTTCTGCTGTGGCGCTGCTTGCTGGTCTCCATTGCATGGCTTTTTCTCTGTGCCGCTGCCCCACGCAGCTGCCAAGGCTTATGCTTACCTGCCCTGTTGTTGGTCTTTCAAACTCAACAATTGTGCTAGAAGATCCTCCTAAAACTTTAAAAAAATTTGTTTATTAGCAAGACTAAGAACCCAAAAGGGTAAACATTGACTCCTTAGTAATAACTGTTCCTATGATTTGGAAAAGAGGAGGGGAGAGTACAACAGAAAGCAGTCTGCATTTATCATGTAGTATAAAAATAAATAAGGAAAAATACTTTACTCTTGCAGTATGCAGCCAGCAAATATCTCATTCAAGTACAATTCATGCTTCTCTCACTTCAAAAGCTGTAGGATGATCCATAAAGTCTGAATGTTTGAGGAGGAGGCATGTGTCCATATGGATGCTGAATTTGCATATCTCTGTCTAAGTCCTGCATGAACTATGTTCAATATGTTTAATGTGTTTCCTGGATAAAAGTGTCACCTGTGAAATGACATGAATTGACTCTTTGTATGACTGCCTCCCTGCTGCTTGCAAGTAGTCGGTAATGCTACTTGGCTGGTTTCCTAATAAACTACAGGTGGCTGGGTGTTGAGGTTGTGCCATTACAAATCATCTTCTGTTAGATCAAAGAGCAGAGGGAAGGGCAGCAGGTGTGGTGTATTAATAGCTACATTTATCTCTTCAGTCATTTAATAATTGGTTTTAGTGTGGCTTCCTTGTAGCAGAGCATTTCATGGACACCAAAAGCATTTTGATGAGGCTTAATGTACTCCATGCTGGCAGAAGTCTCCTGTTTTGAGTGGAGGGGGTGTGTATTTCATTTTCTAATGAGGCACTGGGTTAGCAAACAGATACAGAAAGCTATGTGTGACTTTGCCTTCATGTCCTTCTGAGAACAAATACTAGGGGGGATGACTTTTGTGTTCTTAACATTTGAAATTCAAACTTGTTTAGGAGTTACATTTTTATTCTTTTTTTCTCTAATATTTTGCAACTGCTGACTTTATCAAATGGTTTTATTTTATTTTGTATGACATCCAGATGCTTTCTTGGTTTCTATATACTTATGTACTTATAGTTCAAATAATTTTTTTGTCAACTACTTTTAATTAGAAGCAATTCTATCCAGAGTTATAATAGTGGTAAGATACTAAAGACTAAAAGGCTAAAAAGCATTTGTCATTTACTTTCCTCTTGAATACCTTAACACTTAGGTTGTTATGTCTTTTCCAGAGAAATGAGAAATGTTTCTAGACTGTTTAGTAGTTCTCTAGCTTTGTTGCAATAACAAATTAATAGCTGAGTTTTACAATATTTATTATGACTCTGATATAAAACTTGGATGTTGTTTGACTGTTTACATGTTTGCTTTTGCTTTTGTATTTTATAAAGTTAACAGAAGCCCTGGAAGGTGAAATGAAATGACTATTTTAAGTTATATACCATGTATATTTCTGTGCACACAGTCACAGACCAGAACCGATGTGGTCTCACTGATCTCCAGTGAACAATGTGTTTGCTTTTCTTTTATTCTGTTTCCCCTACTCATGCTAAGTGGCTCTGGGTTCAAAATGATGTTCAGTTTTTCTTGTTGCTATTTCTTGGATAATGGCATTCTTGGCTTTGCAAATAGCAAGCCAGCTAGCTATTTCATTTGCAGATACTGAGATTCAGACATTAGAAGACATGGAACTGAAATGAAAAAAGAATGGATTTCTTTCCAAAATGTGAAGTGATAGAATCTCATTGAAGATTTTGTTAAATATATAAAAATATGAATTCTGTTAGTTCTTGAGGGGACAGGTCTGTATAGATGTTTAAGATGTGAGCCGCTTTTTTTTATATATAAACCATGAATTCTGTATGCTTCTACATAATTTCATTTTCTTCTACAATGTTAATTTAAATAACATTATGACTAAGTTTTGTTCTGCTTATATCAAGAAATCCATTTCATTGGAAATTTGAAAGTTTTCTGCATTTGGTAGTAAGATTTCTAGGCTACATAGATTTTTATAACATAACATAAAAGCAAATAAACTTCCTATGGGAAAATGATTATGTGAGATATTTATCTATATGAATAGGGAAACATATATCGGTTAATTGGACATGGGGTGACCAGCTCAAGTACAAATCCTTCCTTGGTCAGACAGAGAAGTATAAGAATCCCATGTCATGATCGCCACTGCTTCAGCTTATATTATCTACAGGACATAAGAAAAGACCAAGACTTAGAAGAAAATGGTTTTAATATTAAGATATGTGCAAGGATGTAAGCATGTAGCCATGACACCCCAACATCTAATCACCATCATTCAGAGTGAGCCTACCTATGTTAATCAGATCCTTTACGTATGGACAACAGAAGTTAGCAGAAATCTAATACTCCAAGTTTTATCCTTTTGTAGAAGCACAAATGATCGTTTAAATTTCTAGTGATTCTTCTACCAGACATTCAAAGAAGAATTACTACCGTTACTCGTCAAACTATTCAACACAGTAGAAACTGAAGGAATATTGCCAAATTCCTTTTATGAGGCCACAATTACCCTAATACCCAAGTCACTCAAAGACACAACAAAGAAGGAGAATTATAGACCAATTTCCCTCATGAATATTGATGCGAAAATTCTCAACAAAATTTTGGCCAACCGTATACAACAATGTATAAAAGATATCATCCATCACAACCAAGTAGGCTTCATCTCAGAAATGCAGGGCTGGTTTAACATATGAAAAACTGTAAATGTTATCCATTATATAATCAAACTAAAGAAAAAAAAAACCACATGATCATATCCTTAGAAGCTTAAAAAGTCTTTGACAAAATCCAACACACCTTTATGATTAAAGCCCTGGAGAGATCAGGAATACAGGGAGTACCTAAATATAATAAAGGCAATTTACAAGTAGCCAACAGCCAGTATCAAACTTAATGGAGAAAAACTCAAAGCAATCCCACTAAAGTCAGGAACTAGACAAGGATGTCCTCTCTCCCCTTATCTATTCAATATAGTTCTCGAAGTTTTAGCTAAAGCAATAAGGGAATGAAAAGAGATTAAGGGCATACAAATTGGAAAAGAAGAAGTGAAGCTATCTCTATTTGCAGATCATATGATTGTATACATAAGTGACCCAGAAAATTCTTCCAAGGAAGTGCTACAGCTGATAAACACCTTCAGCAATGTAGCAGGATACAAGATTAACTCAAAGAAATCAGTATCCCTTCTATACACTAAAGATAGAAGAGTTGAAAAAGAAATAAGGAATACATCACCCGTTATAATAGCTGCAAATAGTATTAAATACCTTGGAGTAACGATAACCAAAGAAGTAACAGACCTATTTGACAAAAATTTTAAATCACTGTAGAAAGAAATTGAAGAGGATATCAGAAAATGGAAAGCTCTCCCATGTTCCTGGATTGGTAGGATCAACATGGTAAAAATGGCAATTCTACCAAAGGCAATCTACAGATTCAATGCACTGCCCATCAAAATCCCAACACAATATTTTTTGGACCTTGAAAGAACAATACTCAATTTCATTTGGAATAACAGGAAAGCCAGGATTGCCAAAACAATTTTACTCAACAAAAGAACCTCAGGAGGTATCACCATTCCTGACTTCAAGTTATACTATAGAGCTACAGTAGTAAAAACAGCCTGGTACTGGCATAAAAACAGACTTGTGGATCAATGGAATAGAATTGTGAATCCAGACATTAACCCAGAAACCTATGAACACCTGATCTTTGACAAAGAGGCTCAAAACATTCAGTGGAAACAAGATAGTATATTTAACAAATGATGTTGGCATAGCTGGATGGAAAAGTGTAGAAAAATGCAAATAGATCCGAGCCTGTCACCCTGCACAAAACTCAAATCTAAGTGGATCAAAGACCTCAACATAAACCCAGCCACTTTGAACTTGATAGAAAAGAAAGTGGGAAATACACTTCTACAAATTGGCACAGGTGACCACTTCCTAAATATAACACCAGTGACACAGACACTAAGACCAACAATCAATAAGTGGGATCTCCTGAAGCTAGGAAGCTTCTGTAAAGCCAAGGACACTGTCAATAGGACAAAATGACAGCCTACAGAATGGGAAAAGATTTTCACCAACCCTACAAGTGATAGAGGACTGATCTCTAAGGTATATAAAGAGCTCAAGAATCTAGAGCCCAAAACCTGTAATAACCCAATTAAAAAATGGGGTTCAGATCTACAAAGGGAATTCTCAGCAGAGGAATTACAAATGGCTGAAAGGCACCTGAGAAAGTGCTCATCATCTTTTACCATCTGAGAAATGCAAATCAAAACAACTTTGAGATACCACCTAACACCTGTTAGATTGGCTAAGATAAAAAGCACAGATGACAGCCTATGTTGAAGAGCATGTGGAACAAGGGGAACACTCCTCCATTGTTGGTGGGACTGTAAGCTTTTTCAGCCATTTTGGAAGGCAATATGGCGGTTTCTCAGAAAATTGAGAATCAATCTCCCCAAGGACACAGGAATACCACTTCTGGGTGTATACCCTAAAGATACACGTTCATACTCCAAAGGTATTAACACAACTATGTTCATAGCAACATTATTTGTAATAGCAAGAACCTGGAAACAACCTAGATGTCCCTCAACTGAAGAATGAATTAACAATCTGTGGTACATCTACACAATGGAATACTACTCAGCAGTAAGAAAAAACGATATCCTAAAATTTGCAGGCAAATGGAAGGATTTGGAGAATATCCTCCTGAGGGAGGTATCACAAACTCAGAAAGATAAGCAGGGAATGTACTCACTCATTAGTGTTCTCTAAACAAACAAACAAGAAAAAAGCAAAGCATGTCCAAGCTGCAAACCACAACCACTGAACAGCTTGGGATCAGAAACACCCTGGACTGACCCTTTGGATCCCACTCCACCTAGAGGAACACCTGACTCACTCTTGAGGGGGGGGGGACAAAACTGGATTTGCCAGGAGTGGTGACTGAACTAAGCATTATTGAATCAGTGGGACCATGGGACTGTCTGCTGCCTGCCCAGGGAGGGGATGGGGAGTTGCGGAGAAGAAAAAATGACCTGATGTGGTGGGAGGGGGAAGGGACCTTGAATAAGGATATACAGGTATAGAAAAAAAAAATTCAGAGGGAAAGCTGAACACAAAGTACTTTTATGTGTAGCAAATTATTTGCATTATCACCCTTGATAAGTCATGCTTATGATTTTTATTTTCTTTATTGTTATTGTTAACTTATCAGCATTTTAAATCAATTTACTGTTTTTCTTGATAAATACAAAATAAATAAAAAATTCAGGTTATTCTCTAACATCAAGGAAGAAGAAATCTAGCTTAAAATATGCTTGAGATAATAATTCATACCGTAAAGTGCAGACTTAGAACTTTATTTTGTTTGCTTGTACTTTTTCTTTCTTTTGGTTCTGCACATGGAACCCAGGAATTTGTCTCATATGCAGATTGTCACATTTATATTAGTTGGAAAAATATGAGAGGAGTGATATGTAATTCTGGAATACATGCACACACATATTCTCTGTATTGATTACAGTTTAATACTATTGTTTCTGTAGTATTAAAACAGTATGTGGCACAAAAGTTGTAATTGCTCTTTTTTCTTTTTATATCAAATCAAGTACTTTGCTTTACTTGTACAATAAGTATTGTTTTCCAAATAAATTACAAATTAGCTATAATAGGAAAGAAATATCCTTTCTATTGTATTAGAACATTTTTATTAATTTTTTGTATGTATATGAAACATGCAGCAACATTGGGAATTATTTCTTCCTTACATATGGATTCTAGGAATCAAATTCAAATTATCTGGGCTATGGTAGCAAATACATTATCCTCTCAGCCATGTTGCTTGAGCTTAGAAACTGTTTTATTGATGATTTGTTAAGATACTCACTAGATCTTTTTCAACTTTACAATTTTCATCTGTTTATAAACTTGAAAATATATTTTATACATTATATTTTGATAACAATGTCTCCTTCTACAACTCCTCCCAGATACTCTCTGATTGTCTACAAACCTTAGTCCGTATGACTTTTTTTCTGCCTTATGTTAGCATACGAACAGGCTTATTAATTGAAAAACGTCTTGAATTTTAAAAAATATGAGCTTTTTATTCTAAGGCTTCTACAATAAAATAACCACTTAACTTATATGTCTCCTTTGTTTCGTTTTGATGTATGTGTACTTATTTATTGTTCATTTTCTTTGGATTAAGTGCAATCAAAATAAGAAACAATGTAATTATCAGGTAGAACACATACACAAATATCTTTTGTTGGCACAAGAAGATTTAGATATACCCCATATTTTGGCTTTTATTTTTAATTTTTTGAATTATTTTTTTATTTATAAAATAAAGTCTTTTTTAATCCATGTATCCCCTTCCTCCCCCTCCCTTTCCTCCTCCCAAATCCTCCCATTCAGCCTATAGCCTCCTCCCTCTCCATTCCCCTATCCCCTACCCCAAAAGGGCCAGAAGTCCCAAGGTGGGTCATCTCCACTCCAGGGAAGTCCGATTTGCTCATCCTATTATCAAGACTGGGTTAGGTGTTCCTCTGAAGGGAATGGGCTCCAAGGTTCCAGCCTATGAAAAGAAATACAGTCTGATCCCATCTCTTGAGGCTCCACATACTGCCCATGTCAATCAACAGTTGCCTACCCTTAGAGGTCCTAACTCCTTTTCTGGATGGATCCCCAGGGTCAATTCTTGGTCAATGAGTTTCCCAGAGTTCTATTCAGCCATCACTGTGGGAATTTTCTTCATAATTCCTTCCCCTTGCTCATACAGACTCTCCTTTTCCACTCTTAGCTGAATCAGGAGCTCTGCCCCGTGCTCTGCCATGGATCTCGGCCTCCACCTCTATTCATTGTTGGATGTAGGTTGTGTGATGACACTTAGGGTAGTTATTCATATGAATATAGGGGAAGTCCTGTCTAGGCACCCCTTCCATTATTGGTTGGAGACCTAGCCAGGGACATCCTGTGAATTCTTGGAGGTTTTCCTAGAAACAGGGTCTCTTTACAACCCCACATTGGCTTCCTCTATTACTTTTAAATGACATATGCAAGGTTTTCTGAAAAGATAATTAAATTAAACTTTTCTTCCACTTCTGTTTTTTTTTCTTTCCTTGCATACACCAAGCTTTTGCTATTATAAAGAGAAATCTCCATCCCTCATTAATTTTGTTATTTGTTTTCTCACATATACATACTAGAGGTTCATGTGTCAGCATCATGACAAAAGTGTGTGATTCTAGGAATAGAAGGACAAGAAGAAGGAGAGGCAAATGCAAGTTGTGATCCTGATAGAGTTCTAGAACAGAAAAAGAGGATGAGATTGAAAACTTAGTGAAATTTCCGGTTGTGAGTCCAGCCTTTAACAGCTGAGCCATCTCTCCAGCCCCTGAGCCATATTAAAAAACTATAAAGAAAAGAAGAAAAAGGAATCAATGAAAGACACAGTAACCATTGTATAGCAAGGGCGACCTATATTTTTAGAAGATAACTCCACCTTAGTTTATCCAGGTATATAAATCGGATTCTTGCTTGGTAGTGGCACACTTAGTTTTTTTGATCAGGAGAATATGAACTCATGCTGTCATTGAAGACTGTTGGGTAGCCCATGAGAATAGGCATCAGAGGCATCCTTTAGAGCTATACACTCTGGCAATCTCATATGTCTTCTCTACTATCTCTTAAAGCAATGGTATAAAAGGCAATGTCCTTGGGCCAGGCATGTGCTTGGGGTCATACAATAATTAAGTTATTAGGCAGTAACTAGACAGTGTGAATCAAAAAAGGTGTAGGGCTAGTAATGTTTTCCAACAAGCTCTTTAAAATGTGCTAATTTAGTCAAGTTTCATAGCCCTACGTTATGCCATTTTTTGTCCAGTGACCTATTCTTAGCTCACTAATTATAACATTACATTGAATACTTACTGGGCCTCCTCCTCTGAATTTCTTATCTAAACTTTAATGCAGTCACTCATGAATCTTGCCTGTTCATATTTCACCAATGAAAATGCCAGTAAACAGAAAACATTTGCCACTTTGAACAAGGGGATACATGGAAAAAATGAGACTTCATTCATAATTAAAAAAAGGAAAAAAAGTACCAAACCTCAAAATAGTTGTATTAGTACAAGTTGCAAATGATAGAGTGATGTTAATCCGTTATTAAGTGATTGAAGTGAGGTTATAGAGAGCTTGCAAACAGTTCTGTGGAGCCCTACTTGGAGTGAATTAATTTAGGAAATGGTTGAGTCTTTCATGTGTAAGCATTCCTACACAGACGTGAGTTGCACCTGTTCAGCTATTTCAAAGAACAAAAATGCTTATACACTCAAGCCAGAAAATGCTACTTGTGGCCAACTCCATTGTAAGGTATCATATAATCTGAGACTAACAGACAGGTCAGTGACCATTTCTTAACCCGAAGTGTCACAGAACAACTGGCTTTCTTTCTTCCTTTAAAAAAAATTCTCCAAACAGCTGTATTTACAGAAAGTAGCATCCTGATTAGTTTACATCTTGATTTCTAACTGTGCAGTTTGGTGGTCTAATGATTTTAGTTCGTGGTACTCATAAAATTCCTATGCTAAAGTAGCTTGAATGTTTTTCCCTTTCTTCTTTTTCACGTCCCCATTATTTATAATGAGTCTTCCCAGAACGTTTTCAGTGTGTTCCTCAACTGCATGGACATGGCCAAAGCAGGCAAGATAATCAACTCCAGGCTGGAGCCGCTCAGCAGTGCCAACAAGCCACTCATGACTCCTGCAGATGTTTCTGTTTTGGGGGGCCAACAGAAATTTTATAGGGTTTTTCCTCCCTTTCAGGGAAAATTGCCAGAACAGTCAAGAAATGGGAAATATATAGGCATGCTCACATTTCCAAGTTGGGAGGGATATTATATCCCATAAAAGGAATCTTGAAGAAAAGAATTTCTGGGGACACTATTTCATAATAACTATGTAAAATGTTCACCAGAAGGAAAGGGAACCTAGAAAAGTGTGCTTGCATCAGATTTCTCTGTGTATGGAAAACCATGGGAGTGCTGTCATAGTTAGAAACAATATTCATTCATGGCAAAAATGCACCTGGGAGTCAAGAAGGATTCCCTCATTACACACACACACACACACACACACACACACACACACACACACACACACACACACAAAGAGTAAAATATAAATGAGTGGAAAAAAGATGCACGTACAGAACTGAATTTCTGCTTATTTTTTTCACTTAAATTATTATGAATTCTGCATTTACTGATGATTAGGACACATGTAGGGCTGTCAGTCTTTATTGTAGCTTATCTATCAACTACTTGCCACACAGTATCATTTTACTCCAGAATTGAGAAAAGTAGCAACAATTCATTTTTTAGTAGGTAAATTATATATTTTCAGCCTCCCTGGATTATATTCCTTGATTTAGATGCTCTTTTGGATCTGAAGAGGTGGGCTACATGCTATATGCTATGATATTGAATATCAGGCAACTATTCATATGACTTTCATGTGAGGAAATCCATGCAGCAGTACTTATACAATATACATACAGAAATTTAGAGTATTCTTGCATTTGGAATAAAGTTAGAGATGCGTGGAGGAGATGAGCCCCAAATCTATTTGTCTGGCTTGTGTAACAGGAGGTAATGTGGTCGGATTTGGAGAGCAGGGCTTCTGAGATTTCTGCTGTCTTTTCTGTGAAAGAAAACTATCTTTATATAACAATAGCACTGAGGAAAGTCATTCCAATAACTCTTGCTACTGTGAATTCAAAATCACCCACAAACAATTATCACAGGGAATATGACTGATGATAAAAGGTAGTCAAGCTTATCCGGTTCATCTTTCATACTTTCCCAGCTTGTGCTTCCATTGCTTGGCAGAATAAAAGTGATTTGAGATGTTTCTGTTAAAGAATAGTACTATTAAGGAAAGACATCAGCAGTCTATTATACTTCTGACAGGAAGGTGTCCACTTTAAAATCCATTAGCTATTTTATTGTGGGAAGTGAAAGTACTAATTGAAATCTTAGCAAAATGTTAGGAAGCCTTTTGTGAGCTCTGAGAAGAGGCCACCTTAACCTGTAAGATGATCCATCTCCATAACAGTCTATACTTTTTAATGGAGTCCAAACTACTTAGCTTATTACTACATCTTAATTAACGCTTGATGGGTGAATAGTATTTGGGTGACATTAAGGAGTAGTCTACCAAACTGAGAAACAATGTTTAGGAAAAAACTCTGAAGTTTTTTTTTTTAAAGTTATTACACATACATATCACATATATTGTAAGGGAGAGAAGGGAGACAGAATGAGTTATTTTTCAGAGGTGAAATTTCAAACCTAACTTCCATTTCACAACAAATGTTGTGATAGGACGAAAGCTGGATTCAGAGTGGTGAGGTTTAAACCATGATGTGGGGTAGTGGTGAAGTTAGCTCATAGAAGCAGAAGCTATGGAGACTTATAGTTAATAAACTTGGTGTTGGTCATTGGGTATGTGAAGAGTGATGGGGAAGGGACCTCCTGGATTAACAATTGGATGGGGAAAAACCACTCACTCTCAAGGATTAGCAGGCTTGAAAAATATTGTGATATCCTGTATGTAGCTTCAATGTAGGAAAGTTATTATCCTAATCACATGTGTGTTCTCTAACCCACAACAAACTTTCCTTTCTCTCCACAGGTTTGTCTTTAGTTCAGTAATTAATGGTCAGCTGAGAGAGAAATAACAGGGTCTTTTTCCTTAGTACCAGTGTGAATAAGGCTGTCAGAATGTTTTGACACGTAGTTATAGCTATTGGTCCATGGAGACCTTGGCTTTTGTGCCAGCCATTACTGAAGTAGCTGTTCAGCCTACCTCTGTTCTTCATTATCACCAAAGGCCAGATTATCATAGGTTGTAATGATGGCATTGAGCTGTTAGATCCCTTTGTTAGAATTTCAATAGTACCTCAGTATTGCAGACTGAGATGTTATCTCATCCCTTCCTAGCCAATGTTACCTCTTCCTGTGTAATTTTGGCTTTCCTTCTCTTCACAGAAACACAAAACACCATGTATTTATGCTTATGTGGAAAATGAAATATCCAAAGAGATCACTATTCTTCTGCTATACACAAAGCTAAAAAAGGGATTTTATTATTAGCTAATATGGACACCCTGCTCAAATATCAGCTCTTTATTCTGTGTTTTTACCCCAAGCAACAATGGATAATGGGCAGATATTTTGAGTTAATCCACATAGTGTAAACCAATAAATACAGTGCTGTTTAATTATTAACTAAGTGAGAAAATGAAGATTAAAAAAAAAAATCTGAGTCCACATCATTCTCACCACTAATCTAAGGATGAGTGATACTTTCTTTCACTATGGAGTCTAAACAAACACCTTTTTTTTTGTTTTTGTTTTTGTTTTGTTTTTTTCCCCAATAGAAACATCTCTCTGCAATGAAAGTAATGTGAGCCAACAGACAAAATAAAGCTGTCTATAATGTGGGTTTTGTAATTTCTCACTAAACAAAACCAGTTAGATAACACTTTTTTAGTTATCTAAGCTACTGGATGTAATCATTTATTACTTCTTTATAAGTGTGTACACAACACATTTTCATGAACAATCTTAATAGTTTGTGTTTGATGTGCTGCGTTTGTGATACTGGTATTCAGTAATCTGAGTGACTTACCTCTTAAAATGTGTTTGTATAAAAACTGACTTGTTTATTTATGGGCATACCAGTTTTTCCAGAAGAAAATTACTTGTTTAATCACAAAAAAAAAAAAAAAAAAAACCAAAACCCAAATTCTACTTTTATGTCCTACCCTGCCAATGTGATTTTACTCAAAAGAGATCATGGGTCTTAAACCTAAGAGGAGAAGAAAAACCAGAACATTGAAAACAGGGAGTGCTCAGCACCTCTCCAACCAACCATCTGGCAGCCAATGCATACCTGGATTTCTTTACATTTTATCCTTTGTCTGACCCTTTCCCTTCTTTAGGCTGCTATTTCAGTTTAAACAAGTGCTGTCAGGGAGCAAGCAGATGGACTCCACTCCAGGACAGGGAAGAGTCAGTCAGACATAATGCAAGGTGTTCCCTTTTGACCTGGAGGTGACTGTAAACCTGATCAAAAGGAATCTTTCCCTCTAGGGAGGAGAGGTAATGCAGCATGGTCTTGGCGAAAAACTTCCTGCTAAAGGTGGCCAGTTCAGCTGTGGTTTCTAAGGAAAGTCCACTGGAGGATGTCCCAAAGCCATCAAGTTCAGATCCCATGGAATGCCTCCTGGGATTAAAACACTGGCCAAAGAACAGAAATGAAGTAGCTGTTTCCAGCAATTTACAGTTCTCTTAAATATAAGAAAGAAAATGGATGGAGACATTTTAGCTCAGCAGGCTCTTCAGCTGAAGACTGTAGAGAAGTTTCCATGGCTGCCAAGTGGATTGTATGACTCCATATGTAAATGGATGCTCTACCATCTGAAACATTTCAGGACTATTCAACCCAGTCTGAGAGAATAAATCCATCCTGTGTTAAACAGAAACATGTAATATTTATTGAAAATCTTAAACTGTCTTTCCATATTAATATCTGATTCAAAAAGGAGCCAAATGTGGAACCAGCCATCAGGATATATATGCATATATATTCTATTCATAAATCTCTCAAATAGAAGGGATTAAACAGCCTTCACCTCTTTTAGAAAAGTTCGAGAGGCCTATAAAAACGGAAATGTATTAACTGTGTCTATGAAAATTTATATATACACATAGCCATGGGTTAAATCAAGCTCTGTACCTAATGTAGAATATAAAATACTCATTACTTACTTTCTCTTTTCTGAGAGACTTTGGTAAAGGGATCTATTTAATATTTGGTAGATATGCTACTTTGGCTCACATATATGAGTAGAGAAAGGAGGAATCGGCAGTGACTTTGAAAAAGGAAGACATAGCATTAGCTCATGACAGTGGATCTAATATGAAAAGTTTTTTTTTTCTACAGGTAATCTCAGTAAATAATTTGTGGTAACAGGACCTAAAAAAGAGAGGACAAATTTTTCTATCTAGTAGATGCATATACATAAAGTTGTTATAATTTTTAAATTTTAAACTAAGAAGACACTTAGAGAATGTCTAGATCATGTTCCTGTTAGGAAATGGTTTTCTTTATAAAATTTAATTAGTTAGATCCGTGATGTTTTCTCAGATGTCTTCAAACTTTCCAAATATATTTTCAAATATATGTTATAGAAGCTGTTGTGGAATTAAGAGCAACACAATGCCACAAGTTTCTTAACAAGAATACATGTGTGTGTGTGTGAGAGAGTGTGTGTGTGCATGTGTGTGTGAATACACATATATATATATATATATATGCACGGCAATTGTATTTAGGTTTAACATTAATTTTGTAGTTAATAGAAGGCTTGCTCATTCCTAATTTTCTTATTCAGATGCTTCACACCTTTAAATTACTTGCTTAGTCTTTGAGGGAATGTCAACTTGCACTATGGCTTTGCTGTCTGACTTCAAATGTTGTCATAATTCCCTTGGTATTGTCCCTTCTTTGAAAGTGACATAGTACTTCCTTGATTTGCTTTAGCACCAATTATCACAGTTTCTTAGGGAGTGGATATTTCTTTCACTTTTTTCATCTGATCTGCAACTGTTTGATATTCATCTCTTCTGTTATAGACAAGATAATACTGAATGGGGATAAGCCAACCAGATAAATCCAGTTACCACCTTCACACACTTTAGTAGTGAAGTGAGAGAAGCTTTGTTCGTTAGTGAATGATATATGGCCGTATGAAGTCTTTTTTATTGTAATTTAGATCCAAAGGGCATTATTATTATCATTCAATGAATAATGATAAAAATGTATACAATGAATATTATCCCCAATATGAAGATCTTTTAGTCTTCATGTGCACAATAAGATTAAATTTAGAGACACTCTTTAAATAAGCTAAATGAGGTCAGGATGGTAGATCCTTATCTAAAATGAATGGTATCTTTAGAAGAGGAAATTAGACACAGATACCAAAGAAGAACCATATAAAAACACAAGAAAGAAATCACCCACCTTTTCAGCCTAGCATGGAGGCCTCCAGAGAAACTGACATTGTTGGTCTTATGAGTTGTACATCTAGAAATAAATTGTACTGCATAAGCTGCTAAGTTCTTTTTGTTAAGCTGAGTTGACAATAGATAATAAGCTACATGTGTCTCTGGCCCCTTAGTCTCTGAAAGCTATATAGTTGACAGATATAAGGCCTCATTGAAAAGAAATATAAACCTGACTAAAGCAACTAAAGGTTCTTAGCTAAGTAGTCTGATTACATAGTTTGTGGAGGCCTCTATTTTGTACTTATTAACTAATTTAATGGTCCTGGATTATCAAAATAGATAAGCAGGGCAGAAACTGAGCCTCTAATACTTATGAATAAATAAGATGTGAGAATGCAGTCAGGGATATTTGAATATTTATTTTATTTCTAATATCTTGCATTAAGGACATAGTCATATTTATACAAAGATTTATCTCAATGTTTTAATTATCTACAAAAGAGAATACTTTAAAAATTTCAGACTTTTGCCATTACATAATATATTTTGTATTTATTGTGATGACAGATATTTTAAATATAAATCTTAGTGAAAATATGACATGATTTTGATTGTTTTTAAAAATAGTGCAACATATACATAAATGCTAAGAATTTCATGTCTCAAAACATACAATGGTTATTATCTCTAGATTATCATGAAAATACCTTCATTTAGTCATTAATCTATGATACTCAAATATTTTCCAATAAGTGTGTCATTTCAAAATAAAGGTAGTTTCAAAACATTGTTTCAATTTCCTTTATGTGTTTATATGCTCTGAATAGATCAACCATAAGAACTTTTTAATTTACACTAGTTTTCTAAATATTATAAGTGACATGGCTTTCAATATTTAAAATGGTAACTTTGAAACTCTGATTGAAAGTCTACATATTCTTAGTCTGTACATACACAGATACTTCTGGAAAACTTAAGATGAACTCACAGTGAGTAAAGATTAGTGATTCAATTCTCAATAGTTGAGAATTCAAAAGATTAAAATTTCACACAAGTCCATGCAGATAAATGCTACCTACATCCTGGCTTATTATTGTGTTATTTTTCTAATTCAAAATACTGTGTTGGTTTCCTTTATAAACACTATTTGTAAGGTAGTGGGCATCTTTTAAAAATTCATTTGACTTATGTATTTATTTATTTATTATGTGTATGCACTCATGCTATAGTGTTTATGTGACGGTCAGAAGAAAAGTTGTGGGAATTAGTCATTTCCTTCTACCACATGGGACCTGGAGTTCACATTCAGACTGCCAGACTTGGCAGCATACATTTTTTTCCACTAAGCCATCTCACTGGCCCATATAGCAAGATATTAAACTAATTTCTTAAGCATCTTTTGGTAAAAAGACATCAAATAAACATTTATTCAGCATCTGCACTGGCTAAAATACAAATCAAAGATTAATAAAATATAATCATTGCCCATTACAATATGTACATGTACACTAAAAATAAAAATGTTCAATGTAAAATTTTATTTTCCTAAATTATATTTTAGCCAGCTAAGTCATGTGTATTACCTATTTTCTTCATATGTGTTTTTGACATGCGATTTTATATCTGGCAGTTATTTTTCCAAATTGTTCATTCCATCATTACAAAAAGCCTTGTCCCCGAACTAAGTTAAAAATGAATATTAAACCAAAATATTCTACTACATTTGAAAGTCTTTCAACAAGGCTGAGGCCTAAGATGGGGCTTTACATGAATAAATTATTATAAATAATAGAGTAATTAAAAAATCATAGTAAAAATTAATTTTGTTTAAAAATTCATGAAAAGACTTATATAAAAGTTGTTTTTACAGCCCAGAGGTGGTGGTGGTAGTGCATGACTTTAATTCCAGCACTTGGGAGTGGATCTTCATGAAGACCAGCTTGGTCTACAGAGTGAGTTATAGGACAGCCAGGGTTGTTACACAGAAAAACCCTGTCCCATTAACCAAACCAAACCAACCAACTAAACAAATGAATTTTTTTTTCATTTACTGTGTGAGGGTTGGTTTGGAGACATGTGCCACAGCATGTATGTGGAATTCATGGGATAATTGGTAGCCTGATAATTAGAATTCAATTCCCAAGATACTCAGGAAAAGACTTTTGAGCTTTTGAAAGATAGATAACGTTTCAGCTGAAAAAGCAAGGAAATGATGATGTATACGGGTCAAATAGCATAGGCAATAAAGTAAAGGCAAGGGAATTTGAGGCAAATTATAGGTAAAAATAATGTCTTATTTTGGCAAAAGGACAGAATAAAAATGATGAAGCCTTGGCAAGAAGGTAGGAAATGTAAGCAGGAGATACGAACCTGAGCAAAATCAGTCCCCTAGAGTACACTTTGTAGAGAATAGAGGGTAAGGAAAACACTACTAATTTGGCATCATTTTGGAGCAGAATCAGTTTGTGACACAAATATGTAAATTGTTCAGCACGCATATGATTTGATATGCAATTGAGAAAAACTATTTGTACAGATACCTTTGTAAATAGAATCATATTTAATTTCAATATGTTAAGTATACTAAAGCAACTGACACATTTATAGGGACTAATTTTGCCAATAAAAATGCTCTAAGAGATTTTCCTCTATCTTATGCAGTGTGGATTTTGCATATTATATTATATTTAACAAATTTACTATAATATCCAATTAGTTTTACAGATGTTTAACACTAGGTTTGTCTATCTTCTTTAGAGATGAGAAAATGGTAAAATCATGAACCTTGATGTTGAGACAAGTTTTTCTCTTTTCAATTTTAAATTTTTGAATGGTGTGCAATTATTTTGTATAATTAAATGTAAGCATATATCCTATTTAGTGCTACTTTTGCTGTAATGAAATACTATTGACAAAAAGCAACTTGGGAAAAAAAGTGTTTATTATAGTCACGTTTCCTTATAAGAGTTCAACATCAAAGGCAGGGAGGGCAGGACCTGGAGGTAGGAAATGATGCAGAGGTCATGGAAGAGAGCTGCATACCGGCTTGCTTCCCCTGGATTACTCAACATGCTTTCTTATAGAACTCAGGATGTGATGATATATCATATATTTAATATAATGTTTTAAATAAATATTATATACTAAATATATGGTATATCACCACACAGGACCAGCCCAGTGTTGCTACCACCCGCAATGGGTTGAGCTTTCCCCCATCAATCACTAATTAAAATGTCCTATAGGCTTACTTAAGGTCTGATCTTAAGGAGGCATTTTCTCTACTAAGTATCTCTCTAATAGCTTCAGCTTGTGTCCAGTTGACACAAAAGAAGCCAGCATGGCATGTACTCTAATACAGAGTTAGATAATAATTAGGTTCTACAATACCTAGAGAATTAATATTAAGTACTGCACTTTACATATAGGAACACCAGTTCAATTTGTGTATATGAGACTGAAGAGATTCAAATGAAATATAGAAAGCTAAAACACTGTGTGTCTCATTCTTTTCTCATTAGGAAAACAATACTAGACATGACTTAGAAGAAAAGAAACAAAAAAAGGTTTCATTTTTCTCAATTAGTGATTTTACATAACAATTTTCTTGTCTAGCACATGCTATCTCTAGATAATTCAGTGGTCTATAGAAAACATGATTTCACAGGAAAATGATCAAAATTTAACTTATACTTTTATTTAGTCTATGTGGACAGCATTGCCTAACAATAGTAGAATGTTTAATACACATAGATACTAGATTTTTAAAATCTTTCTCATTCTTTAGGTTATGTGTACACAGAGTAAACATTAGTTTTAAATTACATTTATCTATGTATGTGACTGTATATCTAGGTGTTTATTTGTGGACAGGTGTTTATCACAGTGTGTGTGTGTGTGGGGGTGTGTGTGTGTGTGTAAGTCAGAGGAAAACTGTCAAGATTTGGTTCTTTCCTTTTATAACAGGGGTTCACGTGATTGAACCCTGGACATCAAGCTTGCTAGCAAGTATCATTATCAGATGGACCATTTCACTTGCCCATCAATATTCATATGAAAATAGAACTTCATTCATGACTCTTCAAATACTTTTCACTGTAAATTTTGATTAAAATTATAAAATTGGATACTAAAGCACTAAATATAGTTTAATCAATAGGTTCTCACTTATTTGAAATTTTTAACCATTTAAATTTGAACTATTTAGTGGATAAATCTGGTGTTTTTTTAATTTATTGATTTGGGCCTAATTTTGAAGGCCAGTTTGTTTTTGTCAATAATCCTGTGCTTATTTTTTTTTTTTTGTAACAGGTGATTGAAAAAGTAACTGATGATAATGTGAGACATTTGCTTCTACTAGTGCATGAGATTTCCCATATTTATTATAAAACAGGATTTTTGTTCATATATTCTAGAGTTTATTTTAAATATTAATATGTTATTTACAGAAATAATTATAAAAATTGCTATTACCTAACATTTTGTATAATACTATAAGTTATTTTTTTCCTTCTTTATTTTGTATTTATCAAAAAAAAAAACACAGTAAAAAGAATTTAAAATGTGGAAGAGTTAACAATAACTATACAGAGGATAAGAATCATAAGCATGGCTTATCAAGGGTGGTAATGCAAATAAGGTTGCTACACATATATTTTCTTTGTGTTCATCTTTCCCTCTGAATTTTTTTTTCCATCTCTGTATATCCTTATTCAAGGTCTCTTCCCCCTCCCAACACATCTGGTCATTTTTCTTCTCTGCAACTCCCCATCCCCTCCCTGGGCAGGGAGCCGACAGTCCCATGGTCCCACTGACCCAATAATGCTTATATCAGTTTCCAATTCTGGCCAAATTCAGTTCTTTCCCCCACTCCCTCAAGATTGAGTCAGGTGTTCCTATAGTTGGACTGGGGTTTGAAGGGTCAGTTCAGGGTGTTTCTGATCCCAAGCTGTTCGGTGGATGTGGTTTGCCTCTTGGGCATGTTTGGCTTTTTTTCTTGTTTGTTTGTTTAGAGACCACTAGTGAGTGAGTACATCCCCTGCTTATCTCTCTGAGTTTGTGAGACTTCGCTCAGGAGGATATTCTCCAAATCCCTCCATTTGCCTGTGAATTTTAGGATATCATTTTTTCTTACTGCTGAGTAGTATTCCATTGTGTAG
>PVIH01018559.1:0-23721 GCA_004025045.1 Sigmodon hispidus
TCTGAAAGTCAGAGGTATGCCATATTTCCTTATTGTTTGATCCTTTGTCCACTTGGAGGGAGGATCTCTCACCACTACCACCACTGCTGCCACCTTGTGGACCAGTTCAACTTTTCAGGAACTGCCTTACCATTCAGTCTTTGTACTTTGTATCAGTGAGTGTTTCATGTAAAGTTGTTTTTTTTTTTTTTTTTTTTTTCAGTTTTAGGTACAATTTGTTGAATTCTCACTCTTATAGATTAAACTTGTTATTGCTCTTCTGAATGTACTATTTCTAGCTCTAAATATCTAAAGTCATTTTTCTAAAGGTACTGTTGTTTTACATAGTATGTTTTAGTCTGTTTTTCATTTTGAGTTAACTTTTCTATACCTTATAAAATTTAGGTCAAACTTACTGGCTCTGCATGTTGGAGTTTTATTTTACACTATTTTTATTATGAATAAAGTCATATTTTTATCCATGTATCCTCTTGTTCAAATGCCCTTCCCCCTCGCACCTATCTAATAAATGTTAATTATTTTATATAATCAGTTGCTAGCAAATAATTCATACAATACAGAGGGCCTAGTTTGTTCCTATATAGTTTCTCCAGCTATTAGTCCAGAGTCAGTGAGTACCTACTAGCTCTGGTCAATTGTCTCTGAGGTTTTTCCCATCATAATTTTGACCTAACTTGCTCATATGATTCCTCTTCCTTCTCTTCAAATGAATTTTAGGAACTCAAGCCAGTGCTTTGCTAGGAATTTCTACATCTGCTTATATCAGTTATAGAATGTAGGTTTTATAATGACAATTAGGATAGCTATCAATCTGATTACAGGGGAAGGCCATTTCATGTACTCTGTCCACTATTACTAGGAGTCCAAGCTGGGTAATCCTTGTGGGTTTCTTAGAATTTCCCTAAAAATAGTTTTTTCCCATAATTCCATAAGGGTAGCATGTATCAAGATATTTATTTTATTGTTATCCCTGTCCATTCCTTCCCTATCTCAGTCATGTTGATTCTTCATGTTCCCATTCACCACATTCTCTTCCAATTTGTTAAGATCTTAACTA
Source organism: Sigmodon hispidus (assembly GCA_004025045.1). Lineage (NCBI taxonomy): Eukaryota > Metazoa > Chordata > Mammalia > Rodentia > Cricetidae > Sigmodon > Sigmodon hispidus. Next base: position 1,058 of record PVIH01018559.1, read on the forward strand.
TATTCCCTTCCTAGAGTGATCCATATGTGTCCCTTTTAAAATCCTCTTTTTTTACCTAACTTCTTTGGGTTTGAGAATTGTATCTAGGTTATTTTTTTCTTAACACTAATATCCACTTATGTGTGAATAAACAGTGTGTTTGTCTTTCTAGATCTGTGTTACCTCACATAGTATATTTTTTTAGTTCTATTCACTTGTGTACAAATTTTATAATGTCTTTATTTTTTACAGCTGAGTAATACTGTACAATGTAAAATGTACCACATTTTATAGAGATCACTTGAAACCCATTTATCACTCAAGGTAAGGTTGGAAAACTAAAAATAATGACCCACATATAGTGCTATACCATCTTTTTGTCATCAGAGGATAAAGGTGATTTTATGGCCACCCATTTGATGACAGTTTAGAACCATGGCTCATTTTACCTGGCACAAAGATCCTGAATCTTAGCCCCACATTACCTGATGACAAGAATGAATGGGAGCTGCCAAGACTTTTAGGCATCTTTTCCATGGCTACATCTTTTCAGATGTAAATTTCTTTCTGAGTAAGAACACTCTCTATTCTTTATGGATAAAAATTGAGTGGGAAAAGATCAGAAATTTTTATACCCAACATGTATTTCTTGTGATTGTTTCAAGATGGGCTAAGCTTGTTGCTAAAAACAGTCCATTGAATACAGAAAAAAAAACCCAAACACATTATTTCAAATCAATATAATGTAGAAAAAATCCTCAAATACTTCATCATATTTTGGTCAATATCTCTTTTTTTTAATTTTGGTGCAAGATATTCTGAAAGTAATAGAGAAATGAATGTATATAGTCAAGGTACTTGTATGCAAGTAGAAAACTTTCAAAAAATAAGAAAGAATATTATATTAAAAATTGCAAAACTCAAAGTGTCAATTATAAATATAGGACCCAATGTTTTTTACAGCCAATGTAGAATGGCAACAAGTAGCTGTGGTTGATATGTAGGTTACTTGATTTATTTTTGGAGAATTCAAAAGGACCACTGCAGTTTATCAATCTACTTAGTAGAAATCCAAGAGCCAGTCTGGATATAAACAAGAGTAAAATTAACTCTGTTTGTAACATCTTAGTTTATTTAAAGTAAGTTGCTTACAATAATGACAATTACTAATATAAACTGCAGGTAGGTCATCTAAAGAAGTACTTTCAAAATGACTAATGTTGACACAGTAGGTTATAGATTTGTATTTGTGGAACTTTTTAAATATTTCTCAGTACATCTGAAGGAAAATACACTTATGGGCACCCTTAGCCCTTTTCACTCATTGTAGAGGCTGCACATCACACTTCTGCCTTCACACAATGCTTTATTTATAATATTGGAAGCTCTTCGTAACAAATGAAGTGTGCTATCTTCCCTGTTAAAGCCAGTAAGACCCACACCACAGGGAGATATTGTAGCTCTTAGTAGCAAAAAGCTCTATCTAAGATCTAATATACTTATGTAAGGTTAAATAACTATGGGGAGTGGAACACTAGTTTCAACTTCAGGAATTGTCAAGGGTTAAGCACAAGTTTGAATTAGAATAATGACAGCCTGTCAAGATCATTATTCTTGAATTTTCTAGGTTAGCATTCTATACCTAAGAAAGACAAATTACAATGATAGAGTATCCTTGAAGCAGTCTATTTTCATTTCTTTGTTAAAACCTGCAGTTGTGGTAGTATTTAAGTTATTTTTTTTGTGTCTTTCCCAGTACACTTATCCAAGGTGGTTTAGAATGGAGCAGTCTTAGATTGAGATGACCATAAAGGTCTAAAAGAACTCTGGTAATATTTCTTGTTTATATCAGGTTATTCTTTTTTTTCTACTGGAGGATCTTTATTAACCTTTCTATTAGCAGAGCCCTACAATAAAACCAATTTTGAATCTTCATATTACAAACTTTAAGTAAAGAAATAAAATAGGAATACACTTGATTTCATGGGTTTTAACATAATATTGTAAAATTTAAGCCAATGTAAGAAGTACAAAGAAAGAAAGAATGAAAGTGAAAAATTGTATTTTTAAAATAATATTAATCAACTCTTGGAAATATAAAAAAAATCTGTTAGACAAGCCTGTTAAACTAACAAAAAATATAACTATAAAAATAAAAACCCAAGTAGGTTGCAAATGATTACAAATCATGAAACACTAGCTAAAAACTTAGACAATATGATGGGAAAAACTTAGACAATATGATGGGCAAAACTTAGACAATATGAAGGTAAAACTTAGACAATATAATGGGTAAAACTTAGACAATATGATGGTAAAACTTAGGCAATATGATGGTAAAACTTAGACAATATGATGGAAAAACTTAGACAATAAGATGGGCAAAACTTAAACAATATGATGGGTAAAACTTAGACAATATGACTGGGTAAACAACTTAGGAATAAGATACAAAAAACATGTATGAATTAAATCAAATTTTAAAAATCAACCTATAGAAGACCCACAAACCTGGAGATTTACCATGCTTCTGAATGATATCATTAGCTGTAGGCTGTTTCAATATGGTAATTAAATATAATAACATTATAAATCCTAATTTTGTTTTTTTTGTCTGTATACATTTTTATTATTATTATGAACAAAGAAGTCATGCTTTCTATCACTGTATATCCTTATTCAAGGTGCCTTCCCCCTCCCGCCACATCAGGTAATTTTTTCTTCTCCACAACTCCCCATCCCCTCCCTGGGCAGGCAGCAGACAGTCCCATGGTCCTACTGACCCAATATTGCTTAGGGTTAGGGTTAGGGTTAGGCTATAAAAAAGACTTGACAGAACTATTTGATAAAAATTTTAAGTCACTGAAGAAAGAAATTGGAGAGGATATCAGAAAATGGAAAGCTCTCCCATGTTCCTGGATTGGTAGGATCAACATAGTAAAAATGACAATTCTACCAAAGGCAATCAAAAAATGGGGTTCAGATCTGAAGAGGGAATTCTCAGCAGAAGAATTACAAATGGCTGAAAGGCACCTGAAAAAGTGATCATCATCTTTAGCCATCAGAGAAATGCTAATCAAAACAACTTTGAGATACCACCTGACACCTGTTAGATTGGCTAAGATAAAAGGCACAGATGACAGCCTATGTTGGAGAGGATGCAGAGCAAGGGGAACACTCCTCTATTGTTGGTGGGAGTGTAAACTTGTTCAGCCACTTTGGAATGCAGTATGGCAGTTTCTCAGAAATGTGAGATTCAATCTCCCCAAGGACCCAGCAATACCACTTCTGGGTATATACCCTAATGATGCACAGTCATACTCTAAAGGTATTATCTCAACTATGTTTATAGCAGCATTATTTGTAATAGCAAGAACCTCGAAACAACCTAGATGTCCCTCAATTGAAAGATAAGCAGGGGATGTACTCACTCATTAGTGGTCTCTAAACAAACAAACAAGAAAAAAGCCAAGCATGCCCAAGCTGCAAACCACAACCACTGAACAGCTTGGGATCAGAAACACCCTGGACTGACTCTTTGGATCCCACTCCACCTAGAGGAACACCTGACTCACTCTTGATGGAGGGGGGACAAAGCTGGATCTGCCAGGAGTGAAGACTGAACTAAGCAATATCAGGTTATTTTAAACTGATGCTGTTATTGTGTGAAAAATTGAATATTTGTACAATTCTAGTGGCCAAGAAAATTGGCACAACCCCTAGAAAAATACAAAGTTTTCTACAAAACCTTAAAATTGATCTACTATGAAGTTAAGTCATATTGCTCTTTGTCATATACTCAAAGCATTCTACATATTACTACAAATATTTTTATTCTATGCCAAACAACAGTTAAAAAGCACTCACATTTTTTCAGTATTCTGTAAAAGCCCTATAAATAACTATCAATGAACATAACACTTAAAATTTTTGTGGGGCCTTTTAGCTCACAAAGGATTTTGGCCTACCTTTTATTGTTGTTTATTCATCTTCCTTTGAATATCTTTTTTCTTAGGGCTCATTTCTTAAATTTGCACTGAATAAAAATTATTGAAAAACAAATTTTTAAATGTTTGGGTGCCATATTCTGAAAACACAATTGAAACACCAGAAAGTCAGACATGGTCAAGTCATTGCAAGGTAAACACATGATTCCTAAGTCCTTTAAAAGCTTTAAAACTTTCACAGTACCTCATGAATAATCTCAACTCTTTGCAATGTCTTTTGTCAATAACTCAGTTACCTACTGCTCTTGGTCACTCTCTTCTTATCTTCACCCACCTTCAGGCAATGACTGGTGTTTGTACTGATATTGTTGAGATCTGAAATTCTGCTGAAAATTCCAAGGACTTTTCTGTTTCTTATGCAAATAGCTCAGATGTTTCTACCAGTAATAAAAGGGGCAACATATTCTACTGAGTGGAAGACTCATCATTAGCAATAAAGGAATAAAAAAGTAAGGCATTCCTGACTAACCTCTAAAGAGTATTGAATAGACAGCTGTATACATAGAAGATAGGAATGGCTTGCTTTCACTGTTATTATAAATCTCCAATCACAACTTTATGAATTTGCCTTTACTCTTTCTCAATAACATGTTTTTACTAAGTTTCATAAAAATCTAATTCTCACTTTTATATGTAGTAGAGTGTATCTATGACCTGGCTTATGGAAGACTGTGACTTGTACCTCTGTATCAGCTGAAAGCAAGATGATCAGGAGCTTATCTATAGCAATAATTTGGGGGACTGAGGTGCTGAAACATGTGAAATGAGAAAGGTAGTTGTAATATATATATATTTAATAAAAGTAGCCTAAAATATCAGAGGACAGAGGCAAGCAATGATGGTCAATGAGTGGTGACCCATACTCTAATCCTAGCTCTAGGGATGTTAAAAAAGTAAGTAAGATAGCTGGGTGGACACAGAGAGAAGAAATTTAGCTTTCTCTGCCACTTCCCTGATAAACTGAAGAGAAAGAGCTTGGAATTGTAGGATTTATAAAGACAGGCTAAAGAGTTAGTTTGGTGAGAATCTGCTGTAGCTTGTTTCTTTACCTCACTGATATTTTAGCTTTTTCTTAATATCTGGCTCTAGTCTTCATCTAATAAAAAATAAAATTTGTATATCTGGCACATAAATTTTGAGGCACTAATGTGCAAAAAAAGTTGTTCATCAGCTTGGTTTACATGTAGCTGTGACCAGAGTCACTACATTGCTATTTAGGTTTTCTGTTCAGAGTTAGCCTCTGGCCTTAGGAAGAGCCTACTACACTTTCTTTTCTACAACCACCTAGGTGATTTTTTCAGACTTAACTTCCTGGGGAGTTGTGTTTCTTTCCCTGAAACCCCTCCTTGGGATCTTAACACATTAGGTAGCTGCCTCACTTCATGATCATCTGAATTGTCATTGACAGCAAGTTTTGAATGTCATTTGAGGTTTCTTTAAAAGAGGAATAAGTTTAAGGCAGAAAGAGTGCTTTTCCCAAAATTAAAATGTGGGAAACAGTGTTGGATTGGAAAATATTTGGTGTCTGTTTGATAATATTCTAGATAGTTTAAAAATAGAACCATTAAAGGAGAAGATAACTAATTTAGATGAATTATCAGAATGTTTACTGTAAATACTATTTGTTCAATTATTCTTGTTTTAGGGCTAAAAGAATTGTTTCTGTGAGTGCCTAATTGGCTAATTTGTATGATAAAAGATTAGAAAGATACAAGTATTAGAAAACCTTGTTAAACTTATCACAGAATAATTCTGACGAGACAAATAAATTTAAAGGAAAACTAATCTCAACATTGCCTTATAAGGTTACAGGGAAGTAGTCTAATACTTTAAACAGCCAACCTTAATATACCTGGTAATCTTACAGAAACTGGTAAATGGTAAATATTGTGCAAAAGCTGATAAGAATCCTGTACAAATGCTTAATTTAAAGAGGATTTAAAGATGAACACATTGTAAATATATGTGTAGCAATCTTATTTGCATTACCACCCTTGATAAGCCATGCTTATGATTCTTATTCTCTTCATAGTTATTGTTAACTTTTCCTCATTTTAAATTCATGTTACTGTTTTTTTGTTAAATACAAAATAAAAAATAAAAAATAAAGAGATTCAAGAAATCAATGAGGTCCATATAGCATAAATTCACCATTTGTAAATCAAATGCTAAATTTCTGGTCAAATTGTAATAGAACTATATCTAAAGACTGGATAGATATTAATAGAACTGTCTATGAGACTGGGACTCAATTACAGATGAGGACATGATAAAACAATGAAGCTAAAACCATAGAACAAATAAATAGAGACAGAGAATCTAAAATATTCTACGACTAACTTTTTGTGAAGGGACATTATGCTAATAAAGACAGACAATCTTTACATGATAATCACACCTGGATTTTTGCCAAATTGTAGTCGTAAATGCTTAAAGTAGAATAGAAGAAGCAGGAAAAAAAGTAGGATCATTTTTGAAAGTGAACCGGGGGCCAAAAATATTTACAGGTTCTTTTTATATATAAAGACTAACTTTATAATAATTAAATCCCTGGCTTTTGAAAATGCTAACTCACAATCCAAAAGAATAATTAAGATAATTCATTAGTGGACTCTAAACAAACAAAAAAACAAACAAACAAAAAGCAAAGCATGCCCAAGCTGCAAACCACAGCCTGGGATCAGAAACACCTTAGACTTACTCCTTGGATCCCACACCCCCTAAAAGAACAACTGACATCAGTCTTGATGGTGGGGGGAGAAAACTGGATTTGCCAGGAGTGGAAGCTGAACTAAGCAGTATTGGGACCTTGGGACCTTGGGACCGCCTGCCCATGGAGGGGATGGGGATATGTGGTGAAGAGAGAATGACCTGATGTGGTGGGAGGAGAAGGGACCTTGAATAAGGATACACAAGGACAGAAAATGTGACTTCTTTATTCATAACAATAATAAAAAAAAACCTCAATAAAAAGAACATAATAAAGTCAGGATCATCACCATTGGAGGATTAAATCCAAAATACAATTAATATGGAACCTTGTAACTATGGTGATAATTGCATAGAAGTGATTATTTCTAGAGGTTTAAAAAATTAAAACATCAAATGTTACAGAAAGTAGGTCACCTAAAAAAACTCTCTGTAACCAAGGCATTTCTAGAAACATTATCTTTGCTAAGAATAAACTCAACAGAATGCTAATCCTTTCTGGATTATGTGGGTGTGGTGAAGGCAGGCACTGGACCAATGAGTGAAGGTCAACAAAGGGCAGGCAAAGGAAAAGCAAATTTGCCTTGAGGACATGCCCTGAAAGGGCTTTTGCAGGCCCCCCAAATCAAATTCAGTTCAGTATTATCATGCCATTGTGTAGAAAACACCTTTCAAGCTATATCTACACAATGGAGTACTACTCAGCAATAAGAAAAAATGATATCCTAAAATTTGCAGGCAAATGAATGAATTTAGAGAATATCCTTTTGAGAGAGTATCACAAATCCAGAAAGATAATCAGGGGATGTACTCATTCATTAGTGGACTTTAAACAAACAAAAACAAAGCACACCCATGCTGATGGAAGAAAGAATCTGTGGGGTAGAAGACTCAATAGTAGTAATAGATACATCTGTTAAAGAAAATACTAAAACCAAAAAAGTCATAACACAAAATGTCCAGGCAATCTGGGACACCATGAAAAGACCAAACCTGAGAATAATTGGAAGCAAAGAAAAAGAATACCAGCTTAAAGGCACAGAAAAAAATATTCAACAAAATCATAGAAGAAAACTTTCCCAACATAAAGAAATGCCTATAAAAGTACAGGAAGTCTACAGAACTCCAAACAGACTAAACCCACATAAAACTTGCTTGCTATGTAATAATTAAGCCACAAAACCTACAGAACAAAAAAAATCTCAAGAGATGCAAAGGGATAAAGGTCAAATCACCTGTAAAGGAAGATCCATCAGAATAACACCCAATTATTCAATAAAGACAATGAAAGCAAGAAAGTCCTGGTCAGATTTTATACAGATGCTAAAAGTGCATGGATGCCAACCTAGACTACAGTACCAAAGAAAACTATCAATCAACATATAAGGACATTTCACAACATGACCAGATTAAACAATACCTAACCACAAATCCAGCTCTACAAAAAGCTCTAGAGGGAAATGTCCAACTTAAGGAAACCAGAAACACCCATGTAACCACAAATAATTGATAAGCCCACAGAAGAACACACCCCCCCAAAAATGACAGGAAATATTGATCATTTGTCATTAATATCTATTAATATCAATGTACTCAATCTACTTATGAAAAGACATACCCTAGCATGATGGATACAAAAACAGAAACCATCCTTCTGCTGCATATAAGAACCACAATTCAACTTTAAAGACAGACACAGGCTCAAATAAAAGGTTGGGAAAGAACTTTCCAATCAAATGGCCCTAAGAAAAAAGCAGTTGTAGCCATTCTAATATCTAACTAAATAGACTTCAAACTAAAATCAATAAAAAGAGACCAGGATGGACACTACTTATTCATCTCACAAATATCCACCAAGACAAAATTTCAATCCTGAATATCTATGCCCCTAACATAAGGGTACATATATATATAAAAGAAACTCTACTAAAGTTTAAACCTCATATCAAACCTGACACACTAATAATGGGAGACTTCAACACCACACTTTTACCATTGGATAGGTCAACCAGACAGAAACTCAACAGAGAAATAAGGGATCTAGCTGAAGTATGACACAAATAAATTCAGTAGATATATACCAAACCCTCCACGCAAACAAAAAGGAATATACATATTTCTCAGAATCCCATGAAACGTTCTCTAAAATTGACCACATACTAGGTCATAAACCATATATCAACAGGTACAAAAAATTAGTATAACTCCTTGTAACATATCAGATCACCATGGTCTAAAGTTAGAGTTTAACAACATCAAGAATCACAGAAAGCCTACCAAGTCTTGGAAACTAAATGTCACTGAACTGAACCACCTCTGGGTCAAGAAAGAAATTAAAGACTTCCTAGAAATTAACAAAATAAATCCACAACATACATAAACTTATGGAATACACAGAAAACAGTAATGAGAGGAAAATTCATAGCACCTAATGCATATATGAAAAGACTAGAGAAATCCCACACAAGAGAATTATCAGCACAGCTGATAATCCTAGAATAATTAGAAGCAAACTCACCTAGAAGGAGTGGAGGGCACAAAGTAATCAAACTTACTGCTAAAATCAATACAATTGAACAAAAAGAACAATACAAAGAATTAATGAATCAAAGAGTTAGTTTTTGAAAAAGTCAACAAGATAGATAAAACCTTATTCAAACTAATGAAAAAGCAGAGAGAGAGTATTCAAATGAATAAAATCAGAAATGAGAAGAGGACATAACAACAACCCCCAGGAAATCCAGAGAATTATCAGGTCATACTTTGAAAATCTATACTCCACAAAAATGAAAAAAATTAGAAGAAATGTTCAGCTTTCTGGACAGGTAGCATTTGCCAAAATTAAATCAATATCAGATTAAAGACCTAAACAGTCCTATAACACCAAAGGAAGGTGGAGCTGTCCTTGAAAGTCATCCAAACTAAAAAAAAAAAAACCAAAAAACAAAAAAAAAGAGGTTCAGATAGTTTTAGTACAGAGTCCTACCAGAAATTCAAAGAGGAACCTATACAAAATGTTCCATACAGTAGAAACTGAAGGAGTATGGCCAAACTCTTTTTATGAGGCCACAATAACCCTGATATCTAAGCCACTCAAAGGCACAACAAAGAAAGAGAAGTACAGCCCAATTTCCATCATGAACATTGATGCAAAAATTCTCAACAAAATTCTGACAAACAAAATCCAACAACATATAAAAAGTAATTCGCCAGGATCAAGTAGTCTTCATCCTAGAAATGCAGGGATGGTTCAACATACAGAAAAATGTAAATATCATCCATCATTTAAACAAACTGAAGGGAAAAAAAAACACGTGATCATCTCCTTAGGTTCTGAAAAAGCCTTTGACAAAATCCAACACTCCTTCATGATAAAAGTCCTGGAGAGATCAGGAATGCAGAGAAAATTCCAAAATATAGTAAAGGTGATTTACAAGAAGCTGACAGCCAATATCAAACTTAATGGAGAAAATTCAAATCAATCCCATTAAAATCAGGAAATAGACAAGGCTGTCCACTCTGCACTTATCTGTTCAATATATTTCTTGAAGTTTTAGCTAAAGCAATAAGAGAACAAAGGGAGATTAAGGGGATACAAATTGGGAAAAAAAGAAGTGAAAATATCTTTAATTGCAGATGATAGGTTTGCATATGTAAGTGATCCACAAAATTCTACCAGGGAACTTCTACAGCTGATAAACCACTTCAGCAATGTAGCTGGAGGCATCACCATCCCCAACTTCAAATTTTACTATAGAGCTACAGTAATGAAAACAGCCTGGTACTGGCATAAAAACAGACTTGTGAATCAATGGAATCGTGTTGAAGATCCCAGCATTAACCCAAAAACCTGTGAATAACTGAACTTTGACAAAGAGGCTCAAAATATTCAATGGAAAAAGATAGTATCTTTAATAAATGGTTTTGGCATAACTGAATGATTGTGTGTAGAAAAATGCAAATAGATCCAAGCCTATCACCCTGCACAAAACTCAAATCCAAGTGGATCAAAGACCTCTAGATAATTCTAGCCACATTGAACTTGATAGAATAGAAAGTGGGAAATATCCTCCAATAAATTGGCACGGGTGACCACTTCCTAAATATAACACCTGTAGCAATGACACTAAGAACAACAATCAATAAGTGGGACCTCCTGAAACCGAGAAGCTTCATTAAAGCCAAGGACACAGTCAATAAGACAAAATGACAGCCTACAATTGACAGAGGTCTGATCACTAAAATACACAGAGAACTCAAAAAACTAGATCTCAAAACCTTGAATAACCCAATCACAAAATGGGGATCAGAACTAAAAAGGGAATTCTCAGCAAAAAAAAATTACAAATGACTGAAAGGCACTTGAAAAAGTGCTCATCATCTTTAGCCATCAGAGAAATGAAAATCAAAACAACTTTGAGATACCAACTGACACCTGTCAGATTGGCTAAGATAATAGACACAGATGACAGCCTATGCTGGAAAGATTGCAAAGCAAGGGGAACACTCTTCCATTGTTGGTGGGAGTTTAAGCTTGTTCAGCCACACTGCAATGCAGTATGGCACTATCTCAAAAAACTGGGAATCAATCTCCCCAAGGATCCAGCAATACCACTACTGGGCATATACCCTAAAGATGCACATTTGCCCTCCAAAGGCATTAGCTCAACTATATTCATAGCAGCATTATTTATAATAGGAAGAACCTGGGCACAACCTAGATGCCCATCAACGGAAGAATGGATTAACAAACTGTGGTGCCTCTACACAATGGAGTACTACTCAGCAGTAAGGAAAAATGATATCCTAAAATTTGCAGGCAAATGGATGTATTTGGAGAATATCCTCCTGGGCAAGGTATCACAAACTCTAAACGATAAGCAGGAGATATACTTTATTCATTACTAGGCTTTTAACATAAGCAAAACATTCCCTAATTGCAAACCACAACCACTGAACAGCTTGGGATCTGAAACACCTTGGACAGGCACCTTGGAACCCAGAGGAACACCTAAGTTTCGATGTTGGGGTGAGTAAAGTGGATCTGCCTGGAGTGGATGGGGAACTAAGGCACCTTGGGCCTTGGGATCTCCTGCCCTTGCTGGGGAGGAGATGAGGGCATGAGGAGAAGAAAGAGTGACCAAGAGGGGTTGGGGAGGGGAACAGAGATTCTACAAGGGAATACATGGATAAAAAATTAGACTTTATTCTTTAAAATAAAAAGGAATTAAGACTTTAAATATTTGTTTTGACTGTCACGTATTTCTATTCCCAGACTCAATCTCAATGATTGATAGCTTCCATGGAACCCTTAATAGATTCCTAGGTAAGTATACCACCAACGGTTTTTTTTTTATCCTTTTGCTAGTAGTACACATAACAGTCACCTTCATGTACCACAGGTACCAGGGGGTATCTGTTATAGGTAAAACCATGAAGTATGAAAATTATAGGCTCTTTCCTTGTAAGTGAGACTTAGAAAAGAATACAAGTGAGAAAAATTCAGGATCATGGAAACTGAAAGAATTGAGAAGAATACAGGGTAAGTAAAATAAAGGACTGTCTAAGGTGCTCTTGTATGCTTGAAAGATGCAATGGGGCCAGTTATTTTGTTTTCTTTTTGAGAATTGTTATAGGTTCAAAATTAGATCCCCAGGCTGGACAGATAGTTCAGCAGTTTAGAATATTTGTTCTTACAGCGTACCTGAATTCAACTCCCAGAATCGATATGGTGGTCCAGAACTACCCATCAACTCCAGTTCTAGGGAGTCTGATTCCTCTTCTGAATTCTGAGAGTGCCATGTATACAACTAGCACACATACAGGTAGGCAAAAACATTTATCCACATAAAGAAACTAATATAAAATAATCAGATCCCAGTTAACATTTTGAGACATATAGATTTTATTTAATCTTTGGGATTGATGTATGCTATATTGTGACAGTATACCACATGGAATGATATGATGTTTCAGTTACATTGAATGCATAATCTCTTATCTCTGCTACTAAAAATAATTCTTCCAGGTGGGCATTTTCATTCTCATTTGTAGGTGGTTAAATAGTTTCCAATTCCTAGACTACAGAAACTTTAAAGCCACTGAGATAAGATTAAATCTTCTGTGACAGTGCTGACAATGTCATAATCTTGATGTGTGTGAAAGTTACACAAAAGTATGAGACCATATATATTAAGTTCAAAAATTGACATTTTAAAATCTTTTGTTTATTCATGCATTTTTCTTCAAAAAATATGAAACAAATTTTTGTGAGGAATAGGCTATATAAGTATGGGTACACATGTGTGTACATACATAAACACACTTAAACATAAACACACATGTACATATCAGTAAACACTATATGCACCATGGACACAAGACAAAACAAGAAAGAAAATTCAAATATAACAAAAAACATCTCAGAAGATGTGTTTCCAACTTCAAATCTCTAAAGTAGAAAAGTAACCTGGACCTATGTGATGAAAATAAAATGTTTATTATTTCCAAATCCAAAAGAATATAGCATTGCTCAAAGTTTCCATGGCTGTAAGGCCAGAGTCAAGAGAAGACAAAAGTCACATCAGGAGCAGAAAAGTTTGTCTTTCCTTCCCCAAATGTCAGTGTTCACTGATTACTAAATCTCCACCCACAGCTTCTTAAAGCAAATGTCAAAGTTACAGACCCCATCTTATTTATTAGCATTTGAAGAGCTTTCTCATGAATAATTCTCTTTCAAATCAAATAGGCAGTTGGTAGTACATAGCGAAAATCATGACCCAGTGTGTCCAAGAGGTTGTTTATATCACTGAATAGGTAGGTGTTAAATGAAATGTTTTCATTCTCAGGCTGCACTAAAAATAAGAATGTAAAGTTATCCAGTGTGTCCAAGAGCTTGTTTATATCACTGAATAGGTAGGTGTTAAATGAAATGTTTTTATTCTCATGCTGCACTAAAAATAAGAATGTAAAGTTTACCCTTCAGGCTACCATGCTTGTGAAGTACTCTACATTCTGCAACTATCACCCACAACACCAAAAAGCATTCAAGTGCTCAAGAGATTATGAGTTCATCTTTCCAGACCATTCGTTTTGACCTTACCATATAATATTCATAGTATAAAACATGTAAAATTATCTATCTTTTTTTATTATGAATAAAGATGTCACGTGTTCTATCCCTGTACATCCCTAATCAAGGTCCCTTCCCCCTCCCACCACATCAGGTCATTCTTTCATATATACATCTCCCCATACCCCCATTGGGCAGGCGATCCCAAGGTCTCAAAGTCATATATTGCTTAGTTCAGCCTCCACTCCTGGCAAATCCAGTTTTCTCCCCCCAACATCAAGACTGAGTCAGGTGTCCCTCTAGGTGGAGTGAGATCCAAGGTGTACATCCATGGTGTTTCTGAACTTAAGCTGTACAGTAGTTCTCAATTGCAGCTTTGGCATGCTTTCCTTTTCTTTTCTTTTCTTTTTTTTGTATAGAGTCCAATAATGAGTGAGTACATCCCCTGTTTATCTTTCTGGGCTTGTGATACCTCGCTAAGGAGAATATTCTCAAAATCCATCCATTTGACAGCAGCAAATTTTAGGATATCATTTTTTCTTACTGCTGAGTAACACTCCATAGTGTAGATGTACCACAGTTTGTTAACCCATTCTTCAGTTGAGGGGCATCTAGGTTGTGTCCAGGTTCTTGCTATTACAAATAATGCTGCTATGAACATAGTTGAGCTAATGCTATTGGAGTGTGACTGTGCATCTTTTGAGTATACAACCAGAACTGCTGTTGCTAGATCCTTGGGGAGATTGATTCCCAGTTTTCTGAGAAAACCCCATACTGCATTCCAGTGTAAGCTGAACAAGCTTACACTCCCACCAACAATGGAGGAGTGTTCCCCTTGCTCCACACCCTCTCCAGCATAGGCTGTTATCTGTGTCTTTTATCTTACCCAATCTAACAGGTGTCAGGTGGTATCTCAAAGTTGTTTTGATTTGCATTTCTCTGATGGCTAAAGATAATGAGCACTTTTTCAGGTGCCATTAAGCCATTTGTAATTTTTCTGCTGAGAACTCCTTTTTTAGATCTGAACCCAATTTTTTGTTTGGGGTATTCAAAGTTTTGGGCTGTAGATTCTTGAGTTCCTTATATATCTTATAGATCAGTCTTCTATCACTTGTAGGGTTGGTAAAAATCTTTTCCCACCCTGTAGGCTGTCATTTGCTCCTATTGACAGTGTCCTTTGCTTTACAGTAGCTTCTCAGCTATAGGAGATCCTACTTATTGATTGTTGATCTTAGTGTCCGTGCCACTGGTTTTATATTTAGAAAGTGGTTGCCTGTGCCAATTTGTAGATATGTATTTCCTACTTTCTTTTCTATGAAGTTCAAAGTGGCTGGGTTTATGTTGAAGTCTTTGAGCCACTTGGATTTGAGTTTTGTGTAGGGTGATAGGCTTGGATCTAATTGCATTTTTCTATACACTACCATCCTGCTATGCCAAACTATTTGTTAAATATACAATCTTTTTTTCATTGAATATTTTGGGCATCTTTGTTGAAGATCAGGTGTTCATAGGTTTTGGGTTAATGCTGGGATTTTCAACTCAATTCCATTGATCCACAACTCTGTTTTTATGCCAATACCAGGCTGTTTTTATTAATGTAGCTCTATAGTATAACTTGAAGTCAGGGAAGGTGATGCCTCCTGATTTTCTTTTCTTGAGCAAAATTATTTTGACAATCCTGGCTTTCCTGTTATTCCAAATGAAATTGAGTATGTTTTTTCAAGGTCTGAAAAATACTGTGTTGGGATTTTGATGGGCAGTGCATTGAATCTGTAGATTGCTTTTGGTAGGATTGCAATTTTTACTATGTTGATCCTACCTATCCAGGAACATGGAAGAAATTTCCATTTTCTGATATCCTCTTTTATTTCTTTATTCAGTGATTTAAAATTTTTGTGAAATAGTTCTGTTACTTCTTTGGTTATAGTTACTCCAAGGAATTTAATACTATTTGCAGCTATTATGAAGGGTAATGTTTCCCTTATTTCTTTTTCAGCGCTTTTATTTTTAGTGTATAGAAGAGCTACTGATTTCTTTGAGTTAATGTTGTATCCTGCTACATTGCTGAAGGTGTTTATCAGCTGTAGCAGTTCCTTGAAAGAATTTTGTGGATCACTTATGAGTTCAATCATATCATCTGCAAATAGAGATAGTTCCACTTCTTCTTTTCCAATTTGTATCCCCTTAATCTCTTTTCATTCTCTTATTATTTAGCTACAAGTTCAAGAACTACATTTAATACATAAGAGGAGACAGGACATCCTTGAGTAGTTTCTGATTTTAGTGAGATTGCTTTGAGTTTTACTCCCTTAAGTTTGATGTTGGCTGTTGGCTTCTTGTAGGTTGTCTTTATGTGAGATATTGTCTCTGTATTCCTGATCCCTATAGAGCTTTTATCATAAAGGAGTGTTGGATTTTTGTTAAAGGCTTTTTCAGCATCTAAGGATATGATCATGTAGTTTTTTTTCTTTAGTTTGTTTAAATGATGGATAACATTTATGTTTTGTCGTATTTGAACCAACCCTGCATTTCAAGGATGAAGCCTACTTGGTCATGGGGGATGATATTTTTTAAATATTGTTGTATATGGTTTGCCAAAATTTTGTTGAGAATTTTATCATTAATATTTATGAGGGAAATTGGTCTGTAATTCTCCTTCTTTGTTGTGTCTTTGAGAGGCTTGGGTATTAGTGTAATTGTGGTCTCATAAAAGGAATTTGGTAATATTCCTTCAGTTTCTACTGTGTGAAATAGTTTGAGGAGTAATGGTAGTAATTCTTCTTTGAATGTCTGGAAGAATTCTGCCCTGAAACCATCTGCACCAAGCCTTTTATTTTTGAGGAGGATTTTAATGACAGCTTCAATTTCCTTAAGGGTTATAGGCCTGTTTATGTGATTAATCATTTAATTTTGATAAATGGTACCTGTCCAGAAACCTGTCCATTTCTTCTATGTTTTCCATTTTTGTGAAATATAGGTCTTCAAAGTATGAAAGTATGATCTGATAATTCTCTGTATTTCCTGGGGGTCTGTTGTTATGTCCCCCTTTTATTTCTGATTTTTTTCTTTGAACACTCTCTCTCTGCTTTTTTATTAGTTTGGATAAGGGCTTATCTATCTTATTGATTTTCTCAAAGAACCAACTCTTTGATTCATTGATTCTTTGTATTGTTCTTTTTGTTTCAATTGTATTGATTTCAGCTGTTAAGTTTGATTATTTCCTGCTGCCTCCTCCTAAAGGGTGAGTTTGCTTCTAATTGTTCTAAGTCTTTCAGCTGAGCTGTTAGTTCTCTAGTGTGGCATTTTTTTTTAGGTTTTTCATATTGGCATCTAACACTATGAATTTTCCTCTTAAGACTGTTTTCATTGTGTCCCACAAGTCTGGGTATGCAACTCATGGAAACTAAACATCACTCAGCTGCACCACCTCTGGGTCAAAGAAGAAATTAAGAAAGAAATCAAAGTCTTGCTAGAATTTAATGTAAAAATATCTTTTATTTTAAAACTAAAACTTTAAAATATTTTTGTACTTAAGTTATTTCCCTAACTATCAAAATATTATTCTTCTCTCCTATGCCATCAAAAGTACTTTGGTGGAATAGATGAGCTTCACAGGAGTCTACTATGGAAAAGAGGAATTTACATACACATCCTCATTGGTGGTCCTAGTCTGAAATGGGCATGGTACATCTTCTTCCACTCTATTTTATTGTACACCATGGAAAAAGTTGTCCCACAGATATCATAAAAATAAGGATTCTATAATTTCATAAGAGGTCACTTGTCATGGTAGACTTTGCAAAATTGGCTGGACTCATTGTCCTCTCTGTATTGATACCCCTTCAAGAAGTGACTTCTCAGATCCTCCCATCAAGAGTATGTCTTTCTTGCCTCAAATATGTGCTTGCTTTACCTTTGTTTCAGCCCAGCAGAAACAGTGTCACAACCAGGCCACATATAGACCTTGATGGATCTTGCTAATGTGAATAATGCTGCTATGAACATAGTTGAGCTAATGCTTTTGGGGTGTGAAAGTACAGCTTTAGGATATATGCCCAATGGTGGTATTGCTAGATCCTAACCCTAGAATAAATTTTTATACCACAAAAATGTCTAAGAAATAAAGACATGGAAAAAAATCTGATTTGAATTTTAAAGGAAAAGTAAGGTTTCATTCATTGACATGAATGTACCCACAAAAAATTGTGCCTTTAACTAATAAAATAATGACCAATTATGGCCAGGATATAAATCTTAGAAAAAATTTCCAGTAACTATTTGAGACTAATAACAGATATTCCTAAAGCAAAATAATTATAAATTTATAAAGAGAACTAACTGGATTCTTTATCATGTTGTATGAGGAACACAAATTTCTGGAGCCCCTACATTTTATACTGATGCAAATAAATCAGAAAAGGAAGGTTAAATATCAGAAAATATAAGTAAGGTACATTAAAGCTCTTATAAATCTGTCTCAGGGCCAGAAATATATGTTATTATGATAGTAAGAATGTATTTTACGACTTGTTAAATATGTAAGTATTTGTAGTAGAAAGTTTAGGGCTTTTATAGTTCTTGCCTTTTAGTTTTAAAATGCATATTAATTATATCTGTAATTAGGAAAGTAAAAAATTTTCCATTATAAAAAGCAAAAAAAAGAATGTATTTTACAGAACCTCTTAATATAGTCACTGATTTCCTAAATATAAATAACATCAGTAGCACAGACATTAAAAGCAACAATCAATAAATGGGACTTCCTTAAACTGAGAAGCTTCTGTATGGCAAATGGCAGAGTCAATAAGATAAAAGAACAGTGCACAGAACAGAAAAAGATCTTTACCAACCCTGTATCTGAAAGATGGCTGATCTCTAAGATATGTAGAGAACTCAAAAAACTAGAGCCCCAAAACCTAAATAACCCATTTTAAAAATGGAGTTTAAAGCTAACAAGGAAATTCTCAACAGAAGAATTACAAATGAATGAAAGGCACTTGAAAAAGTGCTCAACATCTTTAGCCATCAGAGAAATGCAGATTAAAACAACTTTGAGAAGCCACCTTACAACTATCAGAATGGCTAAGATTACAGACACAGATGAAAGCCTATGCTGGAGAGGTTGCAGAGCAAGGGGAACACTCTTCCATTGCTGTTGGGAGTGTAAACTTTTACAGCCACTATGGAATGCAGTATGGTGGTTCCTTTGAAAACTGAGAATCAATTCACCAAAGATCCAGCAATACTACTATTGGGCATATACCCAAAGTATTCACAATATATGCCAAGGGCATTAGCTCAACTATGTTCTTAGCAGCATTATTTGTCATAGCTAGAAACTGCAAATAATCTTGAATATTGATTCAAGTATGACGGCTCCTCAGAAAATTGGGAATCAATCTCCGCATGAATCCAGCAATACCACTTCTGGGTATATACCCTGAAGAAGCACATTTGCACTCCAAAGGCATTAGCTCTACTATGTTCATAGCAGCATTATTCGAAATAGCAAGAACCTGGAAACAACCTAGATGTCCCTCAACTGAAGAATGGATTAACAAAAATATTAAAAGGCCTGGAAGCAAAGAGTTTTGCTAGAAATGGATGAAAGTTCCACCAGTTTGAAGAATTCTGAATAATCCTTACATTTTACCTTACACAAAAAAATTCTTTCCCAAAGTTTTTGTGGGTTTCTTTTTAAATTAGATTCTCAAAAAGCATGCAATTTAAATAGTTACAAAGTATTAGAAGATTCTGTATTATATATAAAAAGGAAGCAGAATCTAGAGAAAGTGGAGGATTGACTCATAAGTACAAAGGGGCTCAAAGTGGGAAAACATAGAGATATAACGATTGTGATCTTCAACATCCACCAATTGTTTCCAGACAAAAGAGCATTGCAACCATGTGAGATGGTAGAGAGAGTATAAATAGTCAGAAATGTGAACACTTGGACAAGGATGTTCTTGGTGGCTCTTGACTCTGGGTTGTTACTATGAAAAGCACCAGTGCTGCGAATATGTTGAATATGTTGTTTGTGCTTATATAAAATAACAATCATTGAACTGCTGCACCAGGTGATGAGGACAGAAAATAAAAGTTCAGGAAACACAGAAAAAGCTAAATATAAAGATACTGTTACTTGGTCATGATGTGCAACAGTAAAAAGTTCAAAATCTGTATGTTTTGTTATGTTTTTCCTTTTTAATTTTATGGACATATACAAAGGAAAAAGAACATTTACCATGATGTACAAAACCCAGCAGAGAGAAACATAGAGACTAATATCCTTGGAAGATTTGACTCTAAGATTTCTCCAACAGGAGTTTTTATGGCTGATGATGGTGGCCTGGAAGACACTCAAAAGACAGATGGTGGCAATGGACATGCTCCTGAAAACTCTTAGGACATATATGAATAGTTGGTAGCTCCAATCTTTGAAGAAAAGTTTCAACCCAAAAGTTGTCATTCTGTTGCCCATTCCTTTAGAGAGAATGATCAAAAAGTTAACTGTGATCAAATGCATGAGAATTAAATCCAAAGGCTTCACCTTGTGTTTCTTGTAATAAATAACTAGGTAAGAGAAAAGAAGAGAGACATTTCCCAGAATTCCAATTGTATTCTCTATCAAGAATATGATTCCTATTCCCAAATTCCTGGAGTCCATTTTGTTACTAAGCATAATTTACCTTAATTTGTGCCAGCATTTATTTCTCAGAAAATTTTTTTATTTTTTTTAGTTAAGAATGTCCTCTTTGCATAATGTCACAAATGCCTAAGTGTCACATTAGCTGAATTCTGAAAACCAAAGGTTATCAGAACAACCAGACCCTACCAACACTACTCTCACAGTTATTTTAACACCAATGCTGAAGGAAAATATAAGAACTGATGAAATCTTCAAATGCTTGTATTTTTATGGAGAAAATTCTTAATATATTTTTTACAAAAAGCAGTACTAATAACAGTACAAAGTTATCTTATTAGAAACAATGACCAGAGAGTTTAAGATGAAACAATGCTCAATTTTACAAGTGCACCCATATTGAAGAATTAGTCTTCTATTTTCATTTTACCCCAGAAATAATTTTTCCCACTGTTAATGCCTTTACCATATCAATATTAACATTAACATTGAAATATTAAAGGAGGAAAGAGAATGTTTTTCTAATATTTGATAACTGTGTTTATTACATAGTAGTTATATAAAAATGATGAATTAGATAATGTTACATTAAGAGATAATGCCTTAAATCCCACCCCAATACATACACATGGAAGAAGAGGCGTAAAGCTTTAAAAATGAGGTGAAAGAGAGACACATGGTTCATAAAGAATTGTTATCTAAAACAATGGAGAAAAAGCGGGTGTATAATTACAACATAAATTAGCTATAGGAAAGAATTACTCTATCAATATTATATGGAAAAATTTCCAGTGTTTCTATATGATCTATTTTCTGGTGCATCTCTCAGCAGTACAAATGTGAAGCACAAACCATAGGAAACAGTAGCTCTTGATAAGCATGTGGACAAAACAAGAATCTTAGCTATGGTGTCCACATTACTTTACACAATATCCTAAGTGAGGAGCTGTGAGTATAAAGTAGAACAGATGTACATCTTTATGTAGAAAATTTAGATTTTACAGACTACATGTGCCTTCATAGACCATGTTCAGAAAAATGCATCTAATGAAAGACTTGAAAGTCAAGAAACTTGTACTTTAGCATTGCAGTAGTTGACTAATACTTTTACAATGCCACCCTGTGCAATAAAAATGAAAATAGAAGTAAATTCACAGCACTAAAACCTACTTCAAAAGTGTAAGAGATATTGCTCTAAGGTTCAAATTATGTAAATATGGATGCAGCATTCTAGTCTATCATAGCTTAGCAGACACATGAACATACCTCTCATAATTTCTACTCCTGAGAATTACACAATAGAATTCTAGTATTAGTACAATGACTTAAGTAGAATAAAAACTTATTAAGAACATCTTTCTTTTAATTTTTTGAATGTGTTTTCAGACAGGGTCTTCTTCAGGACTGGAGGATGAACTGGAATGTGCTATAATCATTTTTCCTCAGTTCAGGGATTGCCACCCAGTAAACTTTTAGTTTCTGAGTTATATGTGACATAGTGTAGTGACTTTCATTTATAATCTGTGAAAATATAAACAAATGCACAAATTGAAGAACATATATCATTTAAATCAAAAAATACCAGCATCTTAATGACACCTTGAAGAGAATGTTCAGTATTAATATGTACCCATGTTTAAGAATCCTACTTAAGGGCCAGAATATCCAGTTACCAAAGTGAAAGAAGGGATATTACAAAGAAGAGAGAAAACATTCAGGATTTTTGTCTTCATAACTTCACCAAAAAGGATAATGGAGATAGTTAAGCTGCTACATTTCTTGCTTTACCAAAAGAGCACCAAATTTTATTCTCCAAAATGTACATATAAATGTGGAGATGGGGGTCACAGTTATAATTCAAACAGTAGGGAAGGGGCAGAGTTAAATCTCTGGATTAGGTTAACTATGAAGCATAATATTTCCCAAGAGTTTCAGATGTGTCAGAAGCCCTGTCTTAATAGGAACAAGATAAAAAATGTTTCAGGAATTAGACATGAAATTATACTCTGATTCCACACTCTTACATAAGTACATGTCTACATGAATACAAGAGCTCCTTTATAAAAACACAAGCACTAATATACACAGGAAGATATAAGTTATAACTAATTTCCATTTAAAAGCTTTTTTAAAATAATGCTTTTGTCAAGTTTAACTACTAGCAATAGATCAAGACTTATGAACAATTTCTAAACAAAAACATGTACACAGATAAAATTTACAAAATTAAATATTATAAACTGCATATGTT
>PVIH01018559.1:23821-38198 GCA_004025045.1 Sigmodon hispidus
AGGTATTAGCTCAACTATGTTCATAGCAGCATTATTTGTAATAGCAAGAACCTGGAAACAACCTAGATGTCCCTCAACTGAAGAATGGATTAACAAACTGTGGTACATTTACACAATGGAATACTACTCAGCAGTAAGAAAAAATGATATCCTAAAATTTGCAGGCAAATGGATGGATTTGGAGAATATCCTCCTGAGCAAGGTATCACAAACTCAGAAAGATAAGCAGGGGATGTACTCACTCATTAGTGTTCTCTAAACAAATAAACGAGAAAAAAAGCCAAGCATGCCCAAGCTGAAAACCACAACCACTGAACAGCTGGGGATCAGAAACATCCTGGCCTGTCCCTTCGGATCCCACTCCAACTATAGGAACACCTGACTCACTCTTGAGGGAGGGGGGACAAAACTGGCTTTGCCAGGAGTGGAGACTGATCCAAGCATTATTGGGTCAGTGGTACCATAGGACTGTCTGCTCCCTGCCCAGGGAGGGGATGGGGAGTTGTGGAGAAGAAAAAATGACCTGATGTGGCAGGAGAGGGAAGGAACCTTGAATAAGAATATACAGGGATGGAAAGAAAAATTCAGAGGGAAAGCTGAACACAAAGTAAATATATGTGTAGTAATCTTATTTGCATTATCACCCTTGATAAGTCATGCTTATGATTTTAATGTTCTTTATAGTTATTGTTAACTTATCAGCATTTTAAATTCATTTTACTGTTTTTCTTGATAAATACAAAATAAAGAAGAAAAAATATTGTAAACTGCATATATTAAAGACCAAATGGTAAATATAACATGGGCTGTGGATGTAACCTAAATTTAAGCTTTTGCCTAATGTGTATAAGGACTTAAATTTTGAAAACTTCATCTCTAAAGAGGAAAAACTTTTCTGAGATTGTTGTGAATTTATAATATCACTAGAAGAGGGAAAGTGACAGAAACTGTATGTGTGCTAAACCAGAATTTTGAAAACCTCAAACCAACATTGCCATTTTATTTAACAAAGTGTTCCCAAGTTCAAGATGGTAAACAATGACTGTTTAGAATGAAAGAGGTCATGCCTAGTAACAGAGAGACAGATGCCTAGATACATTTCTTTGGGAAGTGCTAGATTTTGGCATCTTCTGAGTTTTCTTAGTTTTATACAAAGGTCTATTTAAAAGCACAAAGACATTTTCCAAAACTTTTCATTATCATACTCTAAAATTAATTTCGACATGTAAATACAGCAAAGAAACAGCTGAATGATGTAATTAACATAATTCGGTAGATCTTGGCTCCTTTCCAGTTTTCTTAGTTCTATCCAAAGCTCTATTAAAAAACACAGAGCCATTTTCCAAAACTTGCAACTGTCATACTGCAAAATTAATCTTTGATATGTGCATAAAATGAATAAAAACTAAATGACTTAATTAACATAACCCCAAAGTTCCTACCTTTGAAATCGTATTTTACTAGGTTTCATAGTTTTTAATAAGCATTCTGATGAGGATTGTGTAACATTCATGCTTTATCAAGAATTATTATAAGTTCAGAAACAGTCTTTTTATTAAATTTGCCTACAGGCTAGAAAGTTGCTCTGTCTATTGACTGAATTCCTACTGTTGTGTTTCTACCAGGAATTAATTTGAATAGATATGCACTTACCATGACTCCCACCCTTGCTTTCTTTTCCTTTGATGATGAAAAACAATTTTCCCACCTGACTTTTCTTTCTGCAGAACTTTCAGCTATGTTTGCAGTTCCTGACATGACAGCCAATACTATGGGTGAGGGAAGGAGTCCAACCCTAAGATAAAGGTTCATAGATGTGGGACCTCAATCCATTCAAAAATGCAGTTTTTATCTTAGCTGCAGTAACAGTGACAGATCCAGCTTTGGGAGCCAACAAGTTCTTTATTTATTTATTTTTTTGGGGGGCTGCTTATTATCAAAGACTCTGATGAGTTTTTTGTACATGTATCTAATGAGACAATGTGTCTGGGGAACTTCAAACATTATTATGATGCTTGGTGGATAACTAGAAGAAAGAGTTCAGTGAGTATTAAAATCTCATGTGAGAGAGTCATTTAAGGAAGTTCTTTTTGGTCTCTTTGGATTTGGCTGGTCTTCTCTGGGATCTCCTAAACAAATCAGTTGTTAACATTTGGGGCCTAGTGGTGCTCACCTTTAGAAGACCCCACTGAATACAGTTATTTATGAGTTCTTGGAATTCTACCAAGATACAAATGTGACATTATAATTCATGCTTGAAATTATTGCTTTTTTTAAAACTCAATGCAATTGAAATATAATAATGATAAAATAATATGATGGGGAAAGTTACAATTATAAGACCAGCAATAACTGCAAGTCTGAACAAAGAATTATCCTAGGATAATTTATATATGCAATTATTTCTCACAAATGACATCAAATATAACCACTATATTCCACATAAAGAATTTCTAATTTTTCTTTCCTAAAGCAATGAATAAAAACCAGAATAATCTAGTCTCTTTTGTAAATAATGAGACAAGGAATACTCATATTTAGAATTTAATGCAAAATATAAGAATCAAAGTTATAAAGTTTTATCTTCTGTTCACAAAGAATTTTACTTCCAGGGTTTTAGGCCAACATAAAAATGAGAGTAATACCATCTATAGCACGCTACCATGAATTATAACACACAAAAATCAACTGCTTTTCAGCTCTCTCTGAACTTCAGCTATTCCATAGAATAAGTTAGTAACACAGAAACATGTCATAGCAATTTTAGAAAGAAAAAAAAAAACAGTTCTCAAAATGTCTGAAGTGGAGGAAGATAAAGTATAAGTCAGAACAATAATTTGTGTATAAAACATACTTTCCCCTGAAAATATACTTTTTCTACCTCTCTATACACAAGGTAGAAATACACTGGTTTTATAGAAGGTACAAGAAAATCTTTAGTATTCAGAGTTCCAAAGAAGATGGTGTATTATGGTGGGGTGACTCCAGGGGGTTTATTCCTGCAGGCAACACAACTACAATAGGCAGGTTGCATAAATAAAGTATAATAACGAGTGTGAAGCTTTACAGGAGCTCAGAATTGATCAATATGCAAAATCTGATAAGTTCAGATCTGTAGTAGGAATCAGGCATTGTCATCTTGATCTAGAGGTGTGGCCTTTGGGAGCCTTGAGGAACCTTGTTCAACTGCAATTGTCCTATTATTGCACTAGACACATCACAGTGACCTCTCTGCCACTCTGAATTCTAGGATCTGAACCTAACTTTCTTTCAATCAGCTGAGGGCAACAGAGGCCATTGCCCATGCCTTTAGAACAACTATCACCCTTTCTCAGGACCAACTGGCCCATGTTCAAATGCTTTTCACATGGATCTTTTCTCTACTCCAGCTTTTAAAGTTCTTGTTTAAATATTTGCTACTACCACAAAGATGTGCCCCTGCAGCACCTCTACCCAGGCTCATTCCCTATGCTTCAAGGTTTACCACTCTGGCCCTCCTGCTTGTCTTGCAGATGGTGGTAATAGTGGTGCTGATCATGATCATGTGCCAGTCCTGTCCTGCATTCTCATTTAACTGCCATTTGGCCTTCAAAGTAGAGTAGATAAGACAGATACAAGTAGATTGTTGCATCTCCCTTTAAATAGAAAATATAGGCATTAGCAGAGAAGGACTGAGGCCTTTGAAATTCAGTCCTGGCCCATAGGGGAGCAGATTCCGGTTCCTGAACCATCACAATTCCAGGGACTTGCTCTCCAGGTCCAGGGTCAATCCCTAGACTCAGATCTCAGCTCTCTCTAGCAGACAGGAGCTAGGGTTTGGCGGTGAGGGTCTCCCGCAGCCACACCTAAAAGAGAGAAACTTGCACAGCCACACATCCAACTGCATCAGCAGAAGAGGACTTAGAATTTTGAAATTCAGGTACCTGTCCAGAGCAGAGTCAGAGAACAAGCAGACCCCTTGCTCAGAGGAGACAGGAGACACACAAGCCCTCTTGACACAGCTGACTACTAGCTGCCTAAACGTGAACCACAGAAGCCATGGGCAGATATCAGTGCAATAATACATATAACAATATAAAGAACAACAGGCAACACCAGAAAAAAACCGGTGGTTATACAACTACAAAACCTGAAGACCAATTAAGAGGAAACAGAAGGAAACAACACCAAAACACTTTTTTTTTCCTTCTTTATTTATTTTGTATTTATCAAGAAAAACAGTAAAATGAATTTAAAGTGCTGATAAGTTAACAATAACTATGAAGAAGATAAAAATCATAAGTATGACTTATCAAGAGTGATAATGCAAATAAGATTACTACACATGTATTGCAGAGTAAGTCCCAAAAACACCTTTAGGAAGATTATTGAAGCCTTCAAGGAAGATTCTCTTAAAGAAATAAAAGATAATACAAACAAAAAATTGGAAGAGATGAACAAATCCTTGAAAGAAAACCAAGAAAAGATAAACCAAAAAATGAAAGAAATATTGCAGGAACTAAAATCTGAAACAGAAGCAATAAAAAAGGCACAAAATGAGGCAAAGGTGGAAATAGAAAATTTGAAGAAAAGAGTTGGAACTACAGATACAAGCAAAATCAACAGAATCCAAGAGATGGAAGAGAGAATCCCTGAAGTGGAAGACTCAGTAGAGGAAATAAATACACCAGTCAAAGAAAATGGTAAAACTAAAAAAGCCATAACACAAAATGTTCAGGAAATCTGGGACACCATGAAAAGACCTAAACTAAGAATAATAGGAATAGAAGAAGGAAAAGAATACCAGCTCAAAGGCACAGATAATGTATTCAATAAAATCATAGAAGAAAACTTTCCGAACTTAAAGAAGGAAATGCCTATAAAGATAAAAGAAGTTTACAGAACACCAGTTAGATATGACCCCCCAAAAAACTCTGCTCGTCACATAATAATGAAGCTATATAATATACAGAACAAGGAAAAAATTTTAAGAGCTCTAAAAGGAAAGGGCCAACTTACTTATAAAGGCAGACCCATCAGAATAATGCCTGACTATTCAATGGAAACAATGAAAGCTAGAAGGGCTTGGTCTGAAGTTATACAGTCAGGAAAAGAGCAGGACTGCCAACCTATAGTACTATACCCAGCAAAATTATAAGACATACGCATTTTGATGGGAAAAGAATGTAGAATAGATATTGATGAACAAGGTGGAGGGGAGTTTGAGTGGAAAGATGAAATGGTAAAGGAGTAAGAAAAAAGAAATATAGAGAAAATAGTCTAAAACAGCTAAACTAAGGGCCATTTGAGGTGTAGTATGGAAGCTTACAGTAGTAAAGCCTTCTTAAAATATATACATGTATAGAGGTCATCTAAATAATATCACCACGTACCAATGAAGACAAACATCCAGCTGGACATCTATTGTCACTAAATGCAGCTTTTAATACTTTGAAAGTGATAGTTCTAATTGATTTGTTAGCTAAGTGGTTGACTGAAAAATTTACAAGCAAACCAAGCTATTGCCAAAAATAGAGATTTTATCTACAAAATTTCAGAGTTCCTATTGCTGAAGACAGCACATATACAACACATTGATTATGAAAAAGTCCAGCTTGTTTATCTATGAGCTAAGATTCTTGATATAAGAAAGTTTTCTGCATATTACAAAATTAGAAAGTAAATACCAGGCCTGTTATAACACCTTTAATTTATAATAGTGTCCTACCTTCAAGTAAATATATTACCATGGTGGCATAAACTTTTTTGGAGTAATTAGCCAATATTGGATTTGATTTAAGGCCTACTCCATTAAATGGAATCCATATGAACCTCTGATTTGGTAATCAAATCCCTGAGACTAGAACTAAGTCCATGGACCCACAGAAAAACCAATAATATTGTTTTACAAAGAAATGAAATAATTAAATGACTTCTAATGACATTGTGCTATATTCAGAAAACAGTGCCTTCTTCAGCCGTCATCAGAGAAACTTCCCATTGGAGGAGATGATAGAAAATAAAGATAGACAACTAAAAAATTGAAAGAGTGATAAACTCTGAAACACTCATTCCTAAACAGGACTACTATATCGAATCCTTCTTCTAAGTGCACAGTTATCCCTGCATAAAAAGAAGCAGAAAGAGCCACAGGAATATAATACCATACAAAACAAAGCCTTCTATTTAAAACAGAACAGATATCCATGAAAAGATAGACTTATTGTAGTTCTCATAGGTCTTTTATAGGTCTGGACCAGATGAAGACCTAGAGCTGAAAGCAAAATTGGACACCCCCTCCTACTGCATTCTCAGTACCTATTTCTAATTGATTATCACTTGCAATTTAAAATTCAGTTTTCTCTAATGAGGCCACAGTGGGAAAAAAAACTACTTTTATGGGTAGACAATGTGTGCAGCAGGAGATATGCCAACAAAAATTAGTCAACCTTGAAAGGTTTCTTGCTTATAATGTCTTCTAAGTTCCATTCTTTGCTTTCATTCATTCATTCATTCATTCATTTTCTTTTCTTTTTGATTTTTATGATGTTTCATTTTTTTCTTTTTTCTTTATTTTTTATCTTTGTACCCTACATGATTTTTGCCTATAATCTAGGGCTTTTATTTCTGTTATTAAATAGAAACAAGTGAATCTAAACAACTATATTTTTTGAGTTCTTTTTCTCATGTTTTATCTTGTTCTGAGGTGATTGTTTTCATTTTATTATATTAATTATATATACATTAATTATACTACATTATTCCTTAAAAAGTATTTGTATTCTAATCTGATACAGAACACGGGGCGGGGGGGTGTCCAAATTGGAGGAGATGTGAAATGAAAGTTGAAGAGGTAGGGAGCATGGAAACTAAAATCAGCATATATTACATGTAAATAAAATCTTCAAGAAAGGGGAGAATAGCCTATATTTTTTATGTTTAACACAATGATTATAGATTTAAATAATATCACTTTGTATTGTCAATTTAATGGACATAGGTGCCTTCATTTGTGATTAAAGTTATACATTTAATGTATACTAGAATAAATCTCTGAGACGTGAATCAGATAATTTATTAAGGCAAACTGATATTTGTAATCTTTTCTGGCATTTTTCATACCTTTATTACTAATTAATTTGTATCTTGTGGTAACAATATCGCAGTGATTTCTAGTACAAATTATGATATCATGTTTTTCTCTTACTGATACTTCACTAAATAGCTTCAAATTCTAGACATATTCTGTTTTGTGGGGAACTGGAAATGGGTCAGTACTTAAAACTGATTACTAATAAGTGACTTCTTGTTATATAAAAGAATCCAGAGTAAACATGTCTAATGAGACAAAACATAGAAAAGATTGCTGATCCTTAAACAGTTTCTTCCACTCAGACTTCAGGGATTTTTAAAAATTAACAGGCTCCTCAGTCACTTTTTCCCTTTGGGAAATGGACATTTATTGGTGTTACTTAACAAATGGAAAAAGAAGTGTTTTATCAAAGCCCTTGGATGCCAAAACAATTGCAATCATTGTAACTAAAGGTGCAATATTTGTAGTTGTGAAGGGAAGTGAAGTCACAGAGCTATATAATTCTTTCTTGTAGGGATGAGCTTCCTCCTATTTCCACATTTCTGACTGTTATATCAGAAGCTGCATCCAGAATTGATAGTTTGTAGAGGGGGTGAGTCAAGTTATCACTGTGTATTTCACCTGAAGTCTGAAAGGCAGAGGCAGCAAAGAATGTATGTTTGGTAAGTATTCATGACTGGTAGAAGTATTTTTAGGTAGAAATAGGGCAATGTGAGTTCAAAGAAAGAAAGAGGAAGGGATTATATGCCATTAACGTAATTATTAAGGAGTATAAATTTTCTAATGTTGCTAATTTCTGTTGTGTAAAAATAATATAACTAATTCCTTCCAGACTATTGATGAGTTACCCTAGTCATAATGATTCGGACTTCAAAGGTAATGGAGGATGGCAGTAATTATGTTTTTTCCACTTCCAATTACTGATATTTTACATAAATTAGATGATAAATTCAAAAAATGACAAACACTGATGCTGGTGTAAAAGTTTAAGGGTACTATAAAGATTATAAAAGTCATCTTATCCTGGAAAAAACTGGAATTTGGACCTTCCTCTGAGTGAGAAACATTTCTAGGTAACACTTCATCTATAACTGGCTCTGGACCTACATGTGTCCTGAGGCTAAATGCTTAGGATTCCTGAGCCTGCATAACTTCTTGAAATTGGAACCATTGTTGAACTTGGGACCATTGTGCTAAAGGAAAGTTGACAATGCAAAGGTGAATCTTGCAAGATATTTACCTGGCTCAAATTCATCTTTTGTCATTTTTTTCTGGATTAATGATACTTGAATAGTATGCCATTTTGAGATTCAGTTTCTAAATTTGATATTTGAAGTTTCTGAAAACTATACTCTGGGCATAATAAAACAGATATTGACAATGAGAATATCTTCATAGCTTAAATTTGCACGTATGTTTAAAGTTACAAAATGTATGTATTATATTTTATATTCTATCTACATTTTTTGTCTAAATGGCATTCACAAATTGAATTTACACTTTTATTACTACCAGTTTGATAAACTTAGTGATTATCAAATGTATAATTCAATTTCAAATTGGTGAAAATATAATGGCCTTTTCTGTGTGTTTGGGTATCTGTGTATGAGCATGTGCATACATGTTTCCATGTGTATTTATAAATGTGTGTGTGTGTATATCCATGTGTGAGTTTATGAAGGTACACAATGAGTTCAGGAGAACTACCACATTAGTTTGATATTGAACTGCCTTAGATAGTTTAACTGTGTTTTTCTTAAAATGGGGTCTCTTAATTGCCTGGAACTCTCTAAGTATGATGGACTGGCTGGTCAGTGACTCCAAGAAATTCACGTATCTTTAATTCTCTGGAGCTTAGATGACAAGTGAACTACAATTTAACAGTTATGTTTTATATGAGATCTAGAAATTTAACACAGGTCTTCCTACTTAAAGTACAAAGAGTTTTCCACATAAGCTCTCTGCCCAGAATGGTAATAACATTTTTGTCACAAAATTGCCTCATATTCTTGCTTTCATATTTATAGATGGTTATGAGTCCTGAATAAGGCTCATGTAAACAATTATGTTCAATTCTTCAATTGAGAAATATCATTATGTTTTACTACCAGCAATCATAAAAGCATTCACTGCAAATATATTAAATTCCTTTTTTTATTTGTCAGATCCAACTTGAAAGGAGGTAATTTCTTTAGGAATGAAATGAATATTTATATGATGTCAATTAAGCCTAGAATGGATATAAAATTTGTACTATTATAATGTTAAAAAGTCACTGATGTGTTTACTGTTGAGTAAAATAATATTGGAATTTTTATGGAAGCATCCAGGCCATTTTTTTTTATTTTTCAAGTATCCAAGCTACTCTCAATGTCCATATCCTTTTGGCAATTATCTAAAACATTTTTCTGATATTTTGTCTTGGCAGTTAAGAGAACTATATTGTCCTCATTAAACTTCTATGCAAATCACAGGAGATGTCAGAAAATCAGTGTTGGAGAAGTGATTCTTAGCTTATCATTTGGGTTTGCAGTGTTTAGTCTAACTCCAGGAAGACTCAATTAAAATTTCAGAAAGTACCCCTCTATGAGAAAAGTTTATTTCAGTTGATGTAATAAACGTGATGATACTGTGCTGTGTACACCTGAAAATTTTCATGACTCCAACTACAAACACTGATCACTGGAAACTGGCAGGATACCTTTAAGAATTGGACAATAGTGACCCACACACACACACCTTGGTTGCATGTTAGAACTAACTCTGACATCTTTTTCTCATAATATTTTTATTTATTATATGGTGATATTTACATCATGCACCACATCAAACTCAGTTATCAGTCCTCTCAGTTTCATACCCACACTTATAATCTCCTCATTTACAAGAAAGCCCATTTATACTGTTCATTTCCTTACTGGAGCATAATTAAACAACCTGTAGCCAGCCCCTTTAGAAAACAAGTTTTTCTCACCTACACACCTGCCAAAGGCCATCAAGGCAGAAATGAAGCACTGTGTCATTTAACTGTGTTCTAGCCTTGAAGTAGTATATACAATGGCATTTTTTTTTAAATCCACTAATGAGTGAGTACATCTCCTGCTTATCTTTCATAGTTTATGATACCTCACTCAGGAGGATATTCTCCAATGATTGCCTGCAAATTTCAGAATATCATTATTCCTACTGCTGAGTAGTACTCCATTGTCTAGATGTACGACAGTTTGTTAATCCATTCTTCAGTTGAGAGGCATCTAGGTTGTATCCAGGGTCTTGCTATTACGAATAATGCTTCTATGAACATAGTTGAGCTAATGCTTTTGGCTAACCCTGTCTTCTAGTACAACACTAACATTCCTATGTGATGTATTGGAGCTGTGGCTAACCCAAGCCATAGCTCTAACACATCACATAGGACTGTTGGTGTTGTGCTTCAGATCTCTGTGCATGCTTTAAATATCCCTAGGAATGTCCAGGCAGGGTGAGAATCACTATTATATTTCTTTTCTATCTGTTTATTTATTAACATTTATTACTACATAAAAGACACATTTGAATGAAATTTCTTTAAAAAAATACAACATTATGGATATCTTAAAGGGAGAAACTTGATAAACACAGCTTCAATTTTAACAATAGTTGTATTTAGTTTGTTCTTATGTAGGCACATAATCTAATGAAAATAACTGACCTCTGTGTCTCTTCTTGGAGAACAACAGGAACTCATGGATTACAGAATGCCAGAGCCTGAAGAGAGGATGTTATTGATAAGGCAAGTGATATTTAGAGACTAAGATCTGTTCCAAGCCACATATCATATCAGTAACAGAACTGTAACCAGAATGCATCCTGGTCTCATTCTGCTTTTGACTGGTGTTTGTCATTGTTATTGTTTTGTTTATAGTGGTACTCCATCACACAGACCTTGGTTGATTGTCTAAGGAGAAATTAAGAGACTTTAAAAAAAATTGTGAGAGTTGTCCAAATGTTATAGAAGCAGCTTTCTATTTCCTTTGAAACAGGACCAGCCATAATGCCATTATCTAAAAAAAATTGAAAAGTAGAAATGAAGTACATCTGTCTGTGTGACGATGGTTTTCTGTGTGTTTACTACTTTTTCTTTTTTGTTTCATACACTGAACAAGCACCCAAGTTCTTACATATGAATATTTCTTATATTATGATTTCACAAACCAACTTCAATTCCCTTTCTCTTGCTTTCTCTCTCTCATCTTTCCTTTCTTTTCAACACCCACATTCACTCCTCAGAGGAGGAAAGTTCTCTGGGAGTCAACAAAATCTAATATATCAAGTTGAAGCAAAACCAAGCCCCTTCTCTTGTATCATGGCTGAGCAAATTATCCCATCAGAAAGAATGGGCTCTAAAACAAAGTTCATATACCTGGGATAAGTCCTGGTCTCTCTGCAGAAACTCGTATACATATCAAAGCATATAACTATCACCCACATTCAGAGGTCCTTGTATGGTCTGAAGAGGTTTTCCTAGGTTTTAGTCTAGAAATTTTGAGCTCCCATTAGCTTGGTCAGCTGTCTTTGTGTTTTTTCCCATCATGAACATAACTGCTCTTGTTCATATGATCCCCTTTTCTACCTACTATCAACTATACTCCAAGAGCTCAGCCCAGTGCTTTGTTGTACATTTCTCCATCTGCTTCCATCAGTTACTGGATGTAATATTTATAAAGATGATTAGGGTGGTCTCTAATCTGATTAAAGAAAAAGGCCAGTTTAGAAACACTCTCCATGCATTAGAATATTACTCAGTGATAAAAAGCAATGATATTGAAAAATTTGGTGGCAAATGAATGGAACCAGAAAAAGAAATAATTGTGAACAAAGTAATTCAGACCCCAAATGACAAACACAGTATGTATTCACTCATTAGTAGATGATAGATTCAAAGCAAAATATAATCAGTCTACAATCCATATTCCCAGAAAAGTGAGGTAAAAAGAAGAAACCTGAAAAAGAAAGGCATGGAGGCCCAAGAAAGGAAAAATCTCCTAGAGGAACTAGGAGGGGTTAAGAAAGGTTAGAATTAGGCCTGGAAATATGAGGGATCTAGATAACAGAGTTAGGAAGGGACAGAGAGGAAAGGCCATGGAGATAATATATTGATATTGGTAGCCACTTTGAGGTTAGGGCAAAAACCTAATGGTTTTAAGAAAATACTCAAAAATCCAAAAGGACATCCCCAATTTATGCCAAATACTTAAATGTGGCACATTCCACCCCTAATAATTGTCTTTCAAGGCATTGAATGTTAAGTTTGGAGAATTTTTTGTGACTTTGAATATTTTTTCCTTTTCTAACAGATCTGCTATGTTAAAACAACATCTTCAGCCAGTATGTCTAGCACATTGATAAATCATGTCCCTAAGGTGGATAGAACTAAAAATAATACTCAGTTTACTGATTTTTAAATTTTATCTGAAGGGCTATATATAATCTTGAAAATGTTCTTCTCAATATGATTTTCTTCTCTAAAACATTGACTAAAATATTTCCAAATGCAACAAAGATCCAGGATAGGTTTTCTTTCTTTCTTTCTTCTTCTTCTTCTTCTTCTTCTTCTTCTTCTTCTTATTATTATTATTATTATTATTATTAACAAAGAAGTCACACTTTCTATCCTTGTATATTCTTATTCAAGGTCCTTTCTCCCTCCCACCACATCAGGTCATTCTTTCTTCTCCACAACTCCCCATCCCCTCCCTGGACAGGCAGCAGGCAGTCCCATGGTCCTATTGACCCAATATTGCTTAGTCAGGATAGATTTTCAATGTGTACTGTGATGAAGTTGTAATATACATCGAGTTAATATTAATGAGCAGTTTAGATTATCTTTGTAGCTCTATGGCTTTTATCTTGTAGAGAACACACAATATATTAATGATATTTAAACAACCATTGCAGCAAACAAACTTTTGGTTTGTGGAAGGTTATTAGATTTTTTTTAACTAAAGAAAGAAATAAAACACACAATGATTGCTCAGGGAACTAAAATTCACAGGAGGAGATTCTCTTCATGTGTGAAGAGAATTAAAAGTGATTTTAGGATAAATATTGTAATCTCAGAAATGCAACGGTCAAGAATGTTGTTTTAAAAAGTCCCAGACCAGCCTAGCTGACAGTGTAATCCCTGTGTGAACTTCTTTACCTTATGTCATAGAAATACCATAGTTATAACTATATTTGTTACATGTTTTCATCATTAGATCATTCTTTCAATCCTATTGGGTTCTTGGTAGGATAGGACTGTGGGGATGTGTGTTCATATCTCTGTTAATCTGTAAAAGAATGGATCACAGCAGGCAACCCTAAGATTGGCCTCATAAAATATATGTTTTATAAATTCATATATTTCTTACATATTTGATCCGTGTTAACACATATTTTAATTGCTTATACTGCCGCAAAGGACAGCACTTTGATTATCAACAGATCAGCATATTTCTTTCTGTTTTTTGTTTGTTTGTTTTGAATCAGGATCTTATTATATAGTTATAGTTATGTTATAACTTTTTATACACCCTGTAGTGTCATGAAATCTGTGGAATTATACATATCTTTACCTTGTAGCTGCAAGTATTAAGCACATATGACTTAGTGTATAATTGAGGAAGTGTTTTCATAATGCATAAATTGGGAGGTCCATAGTTTGAAGATATTTCTTGCCCATATTTTTAGAAATTATCTTTAAAAACAATTCACAGGAGTAAAATTGTGAATAAGCACATGCATATCTACTCAGTAAAACATTTGAGTTAGTTGGAATATTACTGACAGTGTGTTGCATACCTAACTTATCTTTATTCTTACCAAGAGCTGTTTTAGGTTAGTTTTACCTTACATTTATACTACCGCATTATGACATCCAACAATGTATCTAATTAGAATACTATATATCCTGGTTATGCTTATGCCATATTTAAAGTAGATAAAATTTTTTGAGTTTTCCAAACTGAATACATGGATTTTCCTTACTTCCTCACACTGGCACAAAGCAAATAATTGTGTGTCTCTGTGTGTGTATGTGTGTGTGTGTGTTGTATGTGTGTGTGTATGTGTGTGTGAAATTTTACGTGCTATATCTCTTGTTAACATTATCTTCCTTATTATTTGAACATAATGATTAGATTGTTTAATGTTATACTAAAACATTGTCTCACATAAAAGTAAAGAAATGTTCACTTTAGTGAGTAAAAATGGACTTTGTTTAAGCTTAAATGTTGGATGAGAACATCATGAGAGTTTTACTTTTTTTTTTTTTTTTTTTTTTTT